>JAESIW010000207.1:17977-51175 GCA_016802295.1 Brachionus rotundiformis
TAGTTCTGATGCTGCATTGACACCAAAATTCAATCTTTTGTATCTAAATAACCCCATTTGTGTGCAGAAGGTTGTAATGTTTCGAGATTTCTCACTCAGCACTACTTGGTTATAACCGTTTCTGAGGTCAAATTTCGAAAAATAAGTTGCACCGTTTAGCTTGACAATTAGGTCTTCGATTGATGGCGTAACATGTCTTTCACGAACAATCGCTTTATTAGCGGCTCTTGCATCTGAGCATAGTCGAATCTCGTTTGGTCTACCAGACTTCGGCACTGGTACCAACGCGGATACCCATTCGGTTGGTCCTTATACTGGCTCGATGATGTCGTTCTCAAGAAGGTTCATGATTTCAGTTTCCACTAGTTTACGTATATTGAACGGTATCGGTCTTAAGTTGTGTTGGACCGGTTTTACAGAATCTTTGATGTGGAGATTGATTTGGTAATTCTTGAGAGTGCCAATTTTGTTTGAGAACAGATTTTTGTAACGTTTGGCATATATTTGTGTCTCTTTGTCGATTTTGTCAACGTTACCAATCTGAGCGATGAGTCCTAACAGCGATGAATCCCAAGCGTTGAGATTGGTGTATTTGAGCCATACGGAAACAGCTTGGTTCGGCTTTTTGAAAGAATTGGTTTATTGCGTAAGCGATCGTATGTCGATTCGTCGATGACGTCTACTTCAGCGCCGGTGTCGAGCCCAAACTTGACACTTGTAAGGAGCATGAAGACTGATAGAACAGGCATGAACCAGTTCTTGATAGTTTGGCCGATCCTGCGAACGGTCATGAAGTTCATTGAACCATACTTTTGCTCTCCGTCAGACGAGTCTGAAGTTGTTTCGTACGCTAATCTAGCAACCTTTTTCTTGTTCTCTCGGTTTGACCTGCACACACTTGCAAAGTGATTACGCTTGTTGCAGTTTTTGCAAGTTTTGCCATGAGCTGGACATTGGCCACTGTGTGTTAGCGCATACCCACAGTTACCGCACACTTGTTTCTGTGTTGCTTTAGGTTTTATGTTTGAGCTAGCTTGTTGCTGCTTGGTATAAGCATACTGTTTTGTTTCTTTGTTAAATTTGTTGATTGCCAAATTTTAATTTTGTTCAATTCTGTCCAGCTCTTTGAGCTGCTTCTGTACTGTCTCTTGTATTTTGGCATATCTGATCAGGTCATTCAGGTTCACATTTGGCTCGAGACCTTTAGCTTTGATCAAAGGGTCTCTACACTTCCAGATTATGATCGACTATATTTCATGGTCTTTTGTGACGTTGTCGGTGAAGCTACAGAGCCTGGCTTTTTCCCTTACCCTTTTGAGAAAATCAGTGAATTGCCCGTCAAGGTACTGTCGTATTTCACGAAGTCTCGCAAGGTTCAGTTCGGGGTTGCTCTCAGCGTTAAGGTGATCAGTGACTTTCCTAATGAGATCCCTGTACTCGATTTCGTGTGTGTCGGTCGTGCCAGTAGCGTCACCGTAACTTTGAGAGCTGGTTTGTGTTAATGTTGTGGTGGTGGTTGTGCTTGGGAGCTCGACATCCTTGATAATATCAAGCAGAATTTCACCACCATAGTATTTAAGCGCATTAATTTTAAGCGCATTAATCTTTAGTTTGAGCTGACTAAGTTTGATGGCTCGGTCGAAATGTTCATGCCATTTCGACCAACTGGATGCTTTGTCTTCGCTCAATTCAGGGTTGAACTCTTAGATTTTGAGCTCAGCAATTTTCCTCTTCGCCTATTGTTGTATCTCTTCTAAGGGGATTCAATAATTTGTAGACAAACGGAAGAAGATAACTTGTATATATTTGTATGTATTTTATTTCTAAAGTGAAGAATGAAGTGGCGCCACGTTCCTGTGAGCCACTGAGTTAGACTAATGTAAATAGTGTAAATAATGTATACTGAAAATAATATATGATGTAAATAGGATCTTAACTATGATATAGTTGAGATATTCACTTCAACTGCTTTATATACTAGAAAATATTATATAATGGCACGTTGAAGTGACATGAGACTAATATCTTTGTAAATATAAATGTGTATAAAAACTTAATAAATCTTGTAAAGAATTAAATGTAAATTAAACTGTACATATAAATGTACAGTACCAGAAATAGAGTTGGTGCAATTCTAACATGCAAATTGCACTATCCTACATCGTTCCCGACTAATTTTAATGTTCTATAAAATTATATAATAAAAAAAAAAATTTCTTTTAGGTAGAGAGAAGAGACAAAATGGATTGATACATGTAAAAATATTTTAACCTAAAAAAAAAACGAATCAAAAGAAAATCTTAATTCTTGTTTTTGTCGGTTGATACGCGACGTTCTTTGACCCTTTTTTTCTACCTCTTTTCTTCTCTTTTTCTTGCACCACTATTTCTTCTTTCTCTTCATCTTGTGATTCTTCTGTTTCCACTTCTTCTGCAGCATCATCAGTCTCCGTTGCGGCATTGTTTGATGCAGATGTGTTGAGGTCATAGTAGTCACTATTCGATATGTCTTCCTTAGTTGTGTTTTCCATCACTGGTTCAAGCTGATTATGATTAGTTTGGTCGTGTTTACTGCCGTGCTCATTTGATACTGATTGGTCATGATCTGTTTGGTGTTTTTCTGTTGGATCTGGTTGTTTTTGATGTTGATCTGGCACATCGGTTTTTTCATGAATAGTAGCTGATTGCGTAATGTACAATGTGGAGTATTTCTTTACTGGTTTATCTCCTTTTAAGTTTAGTTGTATTGGACTTAAAATGCTGTTGGACAGCTTGAGCTTGCTAGTATCAACTGGCTCTGTATTAAAATCGCAGACAATAAAATAGCAAGATTAAATTAGCAAAACTAAATTAGCACATTTAAAATAGCAAACAAATATAAATCGCAAAAACAAATAGCAAATTAAAAAATAGCAAGATCATTTTAGCAAAATGGCAACAAGTCAATTAGACTCTTTGATTAATAGTTTCAATGGCTTAACAATTAATAAATGCTTAATTACTCTATCTCAAAAAAATAAACCGCAACTTTTTCTAAACGGTTATTTCTATAGATTCTCATATGAATCCGATAATCAAATAAATTGGAGATGTGTTGTTAATGGATGCAAAGCAAAATATTGGACCGATGGCATGGAAATTGGTAGTGAATATTTAGTTAGTTTCAAAAATACGAGTGATGATAATTACCCAACCCATGCACAAACAAATGCTTTGATAGAAAGAAAAGAGAAAAGAAGAAAAATCAAAGAAGCAACGACCACCATAGCAAAAATTGCCCCTTCAATAGCCCCGAAGTAGTTTCGCCAACGAAATTCGAAACAAAGAAGCTGTAGCTTTAATGCCTTCGTATGATGCCGATCGTCAGGCAATCAATCGCTTCAAAAGATCTGTTCGTCCCAATTACCCACCAGAACCAAAGTTGTTGTCCAAAGTATATTTCTTTACCCGATTTTTTAACTCATACTTTGGAAGACGAAAACAAAGAGACTCAAAAGTTTTTAATCTATGATTCTGGTGTAGAGGATCCAAATCGTTTTTTTATGTTTGGTACTGAAGAAAATTTTTCTTTAATAGAAACGGCTCATCTTTTTGCCGATGGTACATTCTCTATTGCTCCTCAGCTATTCGAACAAGTGTATACCATACATGCTTTGATTAAAGGACGTTGTGTTCCGTTAATTTATTGCCTATTACCTCGTAAAAATCAAAAAATATATGAGGATGTATTAACTGTAGTTAAATCTAAGATTAACAATCAACCACTATCATTTACTACAGACTTCGAGTTGGCTTTCATCAACGCTGTCATCAAAATTTTTCCTAATACCAAATTATTCGGATGTTTCTTCCATTATAAACAAGCTGTTTGGCGTCACATTCAAAATCGGCTATGCTTGATTTATGCTAATTGTACCAAGACAAGACAACTTTTAAAAGTATCACAAGTCGTACCTTTCATTCCACCATCACATGTTTTTGAGAAATTTAAGGAAATCAAATCAAAAGCAAACAAATGTTGGGATCACTTTCCAGATATTCTGACTTTTTTTAAGTATATGGAAGAAACATGGATCGGTTATGAGGAAGAGAAAGAAGTCGGGAGAAGTAAAAATAGACGAACAACAACAGTTTATAAGAAAACTCTTTTTGACATTAGTATTTGGAATGTAAATAGTAGAATCAATGATTGTTTACCACGCACCAACAACTTTGTTGAGGCATGGCACAATGCGTTCAGCGGTATGCTAACTAACCATCCATTAGTTTATTCATTAGTTGACGCTTTTAGAAAAGAGCAAAAGAAGTGCGAGGACACTATTTTCCAGTTGCGAACAGGTATCACGTATAAAAGAGCCTCATTGTACATTATACTCGATAAGAGAATACAAGAAATAATGAAAGATTATTCGTTTGATAAATATGACAGCTTTTATGAGACCTTTCATCTATTCTAGAATATTGACACTGTTTTTCTAATTATATACTTAATCGAATTTTTTTTTCTGATATACTTATTTGCTATTTTAATCGATGCTATTTAAATAAAATTTTTTGCTAATTATATTTTGCTATTTTGATCTTGCTTTTTTTTACCTTTGCGATTTTAATTGTTGATAATTTAATTGTTGCTATTTTGAATCTCTACCGTATCAACTGCCAATGAGTGTATATCGTTTTCGATTGTGCACATTGTGCCTTTGATATTGACAATGGTGTATGGCTTGTTGTTGAAAAATGATTGACTTTTGTTACGTTGATTCTCGAGTCGAATGACGATGTCACCGATTTTCAAATTCGGCTCTTGTACCTTGCGTTTTGAGTCAGCGTAAATTTTCATTTTTGCCTTAGCATCGCTATCATTTCGAAATGCTATTTCAGCTTGTTTGTCATGTGCCTGATTTTTAAATCTGTTGTGTGGTAAACGAGCTGTTGTAGCTTTTAATTTGAAAAGCATATCAAATAGGGCTATTTTGGTTGTTTTGTGGGGGGCTGCACGATAGTTTCTGAGGAATTCATCCAACTCGTCTTCGAAGTTGTTTGAGCCTGCATTTCTCAGGACTTTACCCAATGATGCCATAAATTGTTCCACTAGACCATTTGCTTGCGGGTATGGAGTGATTTTTTGGTGTTTGACATCGTTGTCTATGGCGAACGTTTTTAACTCGTGAGAGTCGGTGGGCCATTGTCCGTTTTTATTCTTTGCGGAATGCCAAAGTGACTCAAGATGCTATTGAGTTGTTTGATCACCGTTTTGGCATTCAACGAGGATATTAAGCGAACAATTGGGTATCGTGAATGTTCATCAATGACAACCATGAGATATTTTGAGAATTTCCGTGAGCTGAAGAAATCGATGGTTAAGTTCTGCCACGGGTTTACAGGCATTTGCGAAACAATGATTGTGTGATTTGACGTTTTGTTGCTTGTGTTTACTTGGCATTTGTGACATGACTTGAGTTGCTGTTCAACAGTTTTGTCAAAATCTTTGAACCAAACAGAACTTCTAAGCAAAGTCTTTGTTTTAAGGATGCCTAGATGACCACTGTGTGCGACGTTAACCATGCGGGGTATCAGAGATGACGGAACTATTATCTTGTTGCCTTTTAGTATGATGCCATCTTGTGTTGTGGAAAGTTCGTTTCTGAGCTTTTCGTAATACTTGATTGTTTTGTATGGGCGATTCTCGATCATGTTCTTGACTTCTTTGAGCACTTCGTCTTTTGCGGTTTCGTAAGCGATTTCTGAACGCCTCACCGCTCTTTTTACCGCACTATTGACTACCATGTTGATGTACACTTTGCTGATTTTCTCGTGGTCCGTTTCTTTGGTGTCGATTGGTATTGGGCTTCTGCTCAAAAAGTCAGCTATGTTTGACTTGCCAGACCTGTGTACCACGTTCGACTTTGCTGTAGCGCTGTTCTGTTGGCGTAAGTGATCGACTGGCAAAAAGCACAATTTGTTTATTGTTTGGTTCATCCAGCGGGTGTTGCATCATTACCGCGCCAAGGCCCACCGGACTAGCATCTACCATAACTTGTGTTCTTTTGCTTGGGTCATAATATGCCATGGCTTGCGTTTCAATCGCTTTTTTGAATTCTTTAAAAGCTTGTTCTTGAGAGTCTGACCAATCGAACTTGACATCTTTCTTGGTTAGCATGTTGAGACGAGCGACTATTGTCGAGAAGTTCGGAATGAACCTCTGGCAATAGTTAGCTAGGCTTAGAAGGCTGCGAAGTTCGCTGACTGTTTTAGGTGACATTGAATTTGCCAATGCTTCGACTTTCTTTTGGTCAAGGTTGATACCTTCGCTCGAAAAAGTGAGACCAAAAAAGTCGAGTTTTGTTTTACTAAATTGGCATTTATTGCGATTGACTGTCAAGCCAGACTCTTCTAGTCGTTGCAGGACCATCTCAAGAGCTTTGTCGTGTTCTTCTTTGGTTTTGCCAAAAACGATAATGTCATCGCTGATGTTGATGACGTTCTTGAGACCACTTAGAACGTATTCGACGGCTTTTTGGAATAGTTCTGATGCTGCATTGACACCAAAATTCAATCTTTTGTATCTAAATAACCCCATTTGTGTGCAGAAGGTTGTAATGTTTCGAGATTTCTCACTCAGCACTACTTGGTTATAACCGTTTCTGAGGTCAAATTTCGAAAAATAAGTTGCACCGTTTAGCTTGACAATTAGGTCTTCGATTGATGGCGTAACATGTCTTTCACGAACAATCGCTTTATTAGCGGCTCTTGCATCTGAGCATAGTCGAATCTCGTTTGGTCTACCAGACTTCGGCACTGGTACCAACGCGGATACCCATTCGGTTGGTCCTTATACTGGCTCGATGATGTCGTTCTCAAGAAGGTTCATGATTTCAGTTTCCACTAGTTTACGTATATTGAACGGTATCGGTCTTAAGTTGTGTTGGACCGGTTTTACAGAATCTTTGATGTGGAGATTGATTTGGTAATTCTTGAGAGTGCCAATTTTGTTTGAGAACAGATTTTTGTAACGTTTGGCATATATTTGTGTCTCTTTGTCGATTTTGTCAACGTTACCAATCTGAGCGATGAGTCCTAACAGCGATGAATCCCAAGCGTTGAGATTGGTGTATTTGAGCCATACGGAAACAGCTTGGTTCGGCTTTTTGAAAGAATTGGTTTATTGCGTAAGCGATCGTATGTCGATTCGTCGATGACGTCTACTTCAGCGCCGGTGTCGAGCCCAAACTTGACACTTGTAAGGAGCATGAAGACTGATAGAACAGGCATGAACCAGTTCTTGATAGTTTGGCCGATCCTGCGAACGGTCATGAAGTTCATTGAACCATACTTTTGCTCTCCGTCAGACGAGTCTGAAGTTGTTTCGTACGCTAATCTAGCAACCTTTTTCTTGTTCTCTCGGTTTGACCTGCACACACTTGCAAAGTGATTACGCTTGTTGCAGTTTTTGCAAGTTTTGCCATGAGCTGGACATTGGCCACTGTGTGTTAGCGCATACCCACAGTTACCGCACACTTGTTTCTGTGTTGCTTTAGGTTTTATGTTTGAGCTAGCTTGTTGCTGCTTGGTATAAGCATACTGTTTTGTTTCTTTGTTAAATTTGTTGATTGCCAAATTTTAATTTTGTTCAATTCTGTCCAGCTCTTTGAGCTGCTTCTGTACTGTCTCTTGTATTTTGGCATATCTGATCAGGTCATTCAGGTTCACATTTGGCTCGAGACCTTTAGCTTTGATCAAAGGGTCTCTACACTTCCAGATTATGATCGACTATATTTCATGGTCTTTTGTGACGTTGTCGGTGAAGCTACAGAGCCTGGCTTTTTCCCTTACCCTTTTGAGAAAATCAGTGAATTGCCCGTCAAGGTACTGTCGTATTTCACGAAGTCTCGCAAGGTTCAGTTCGGGGTTGCTCTCAGCGTTAAGGTGATCAGTGACTTTCCTAATGAGATCCCTGTACTCGATTTCGTGTGTGTCGGTCGTGCCAGTAGCGTCACCGTAACTTTGAGAGCTGGTTTGTGTTAATGTTGTGGTGGTGGTTGTGCTTGGGAGCTCGACATCCTTGATAATATCAAGCAGAATTTCACCACCATAGTATTTAAGCGCATTAATTTTAAGCGCATTAATCTTTAGTTTGAGCTGACTAAGTTTGATGGCTCGGTCGAAATGTTCATGCCATTTCGACCAACTGGATGCTTTGTCTTCGCTCAATTCAGGGTTGAACTCTTAGATTTTGAGCTCAGCAATTTTCCTCTTCGCCTATTGTTGTATCTCTTCTAAGGGGATTCAATAATTTGTAGACAAACGGAAGAAGATAACTTGTATATATTTGTATGTATTTTATTTCTAAAATGAAGAATGAAGTGGCGCCACGTTCCTGTGAGCCACTGAGTTAGACTAATGTAAATAGTGTAAATAATGTATACTGAAAATAATATATGATGTAAATAGGATCTTAACTATGATATAGTTGAGATATTCACTTCAACTGCTTTATATACTAGAAAATATTATATAATGGCACGTTGAAGTGACATGAGACCAATATCTTTGTAAATATAAATGTGTATAAAAACTTAATAAATCTTGTAAAGAATTAAATGTAAATTAAACTGTACAAATAAATGTACAGTACCAGAAGAAGAGTTCAATTCTAACATGCAAATTGCACTATCCTACATTAATTTTCATTTTTTTAGTTGAAATTTTTTTTTCCACTTTGAATCCTGGAATAAAACTCAATTTACCTTTTTAAATATGGAATAAATCGAAATTAAATATTTTTTTTATTCTTTTCTAATTAATTCCAGTTTTTGAAAAAAAAAAAAAAACTGCGAAATAAGCAAGGAAAAAACTCAATATTGGGTTTTAATCTTAGAATAAATCAAAAAATCTAACACAATTCCATAAAATTAAAAAAAAATGTTTTAACATGGTGTCGATAGGAACTATTCCAGTGGAATAAATCCGGAAAATGAGGTTAAGCCCTGGAGTAGTCTGCAAGCGTTTACGGTATAAGAAAAAAGCAAAATAATAATAAAAAAAAAACTAATTTTTATTAATTAACACAAAATTGATAATTATTTAAAAAAAGAAACATATGGAGTTTTCCGTGTAATATTTTAAAAAGAAAAAAAATTCGGATTAGCAGTTGTAAAATTTTGATTGGATAAAATAATTTCTATTCTAAAATAAAAAATAGCTCTCCCGTAAGGAAAAAAAGTGGTGTTTTTTAGCATTTATTGAAAAAAAATAGATTTAAAATAAAATTTACATATTAAATTTTTTGCTCAAATATTCCACACGGCATCTCTTTTTTAAAATTTGTTCATTAGAATTTTTGCGTTTATTTGTTGCTCTAAAAAAGTCGCATGTCGTAAAATCGTTTTGTTTTTCTAGACCTTCAAGATTGAAATGATTTAAATTGATATTTCGACTCACAAATTGATGAAGGTGATTTGTAAAGGCGTGGATGTACGGAGTTACATCATTTCTTTGGTAAATTGAAAGAAAACTCTTGGACCAGTCACTAGTTGATTTTTTTATTTGCTCTGCGGATGGTATTTTGTCTTTTTTAAAACTAGTATAAATCTGGTAGAATTTGATCCAAATATGGTCAATTTTTTCGCAGTTTTTCAATTTGCTATCAAAAAGATTTTTCAAACTTATTTTTTCAAATATTTTTATTCTTTTAATTGCTGGTAAGCTATTCATTGTAGAGTTTATACTTTTATGCTCATTATTAAAAATATTAATTGTTATTCCACAATTATCTTTAATAAAACTAAAATATTTTGACAAATTTTCGTGCTTAGCTTTTGAGAAATCTGAATTTGGTTTAAAATTATCTATTTTAGCCAAATCTGAAATTAATAGTTCAAAAAGTACGTCACTAACGCGTAAAAAAAGGTGAAGCAAATCTAAAATAAAATTTGAATGAGGTATTCCAGATATAATTGGATCTGTTTTGTAACCAAAATGTGAGTTTTTTACCTTAGGTACACTAGTAATTATTTGTTTTTGTTTTTCAAAACTTCGCGGAGTACAATTTTCTATTTTGAATAAGTTTTCTTTTTTAACTTCACACCATAAGCATGGGAAATTTGAATTAGCACTAAATAGGCCCAGCACTATTATCCAGTCGGAACAGAAAAAAAATTCGATCAAGTAATTTTTTACTTTAAAATGATAGCTATCAAAAGAACTTAGTTTATTCCAAATAATTGACATCCAGTTTTTTATGCCTTCATAATTTTCTTGTTCTACTTGGAAAATCCCTAAACTATACGTTCCATCCTTCATTACGTTCCGTCCTTCATTAATTACTGCAAAACAAAAATTGATTATTTTGACACTGCGCGCTATATTAGTTCCATCGGCGGTTAATTTAATCTGTATACGCGTTTGGTTTATTACTTTGTTTTTGATAAGGAAATTTAACTTTGATTTTATTTGATTCAATGGGTCAACAAAATATCCATTGTCTATTTTATTTAATTGAAATTTTTTGTTAATTGATTCTCTTGCTTTTCGGATGTAATAGAGGGTCGGAATTTCTGAATTAAAAAACCTCGCAAATTTATAAAAGACCTTATCGGAAAGTCTGCATTGATCTTTTAGATATAAAATAAATTCAATTGAGGGTCTTTCTTGAATGTGCTCTTGAATAATAAATTTTATCTGATTATTACTAATTTCTTTTTTATTTTTGCAAATTTCGTCGATTTTTTTAAATATTAAACCAAGTTCATTTTTTATATTGTAGGCTTGCCTAGTTTCTACCTCAAAGTAGCCTTTACGAATCTGTGCTAAATTTGAAACAAAACCGTTTGAGTTAAACTTGGTAATATCATTTTTTGCCTTTAATAATTTACTCTTAAGTTCTATTATTTGTCTATCTTTAATACGAATTTCTAGTTGCTTTTCACTTAACATTAAATTTCTAGTCTTGTTAACTGCCTCAATTAATTTTATATAATTTTCATTTAAAATTTGAAGATAATTAATTTGCTGATTTTTTGAATTTATTTCATTGGGACACTTAATTAGCTCTGAATTCAAATGACTCAAATTTGCAATTAAATTATCGTAATCGTCTAAAGAAATTGCTAAAAACATTTTTTATTCTTAGATGTCAATAATTACTGGTAAAAAGGGCTTATATAGCCTTGGTTTCTACTCAGAATTATCATTGAGAAAAAAAACACTTATCAAAACAGGAACGGCATTTAGCCAAACCAAAACTTTTCGGCACAAAAAGAAACGAGAACTCGAAAACTCTCCTAAAATATTAAAATTAATTAATGAAATTAATTTTAACATCATTAAACGGTTAAAATCTCACCGAAAAACAAGTCAATTCAAATGTTTCAAAATCAAAATAAGTCATTTACTATAAAGGATGTTAAAAAAAGAATACAATTTGAAATTTGGTTATAAATCAAATTATCAATTCGTCGACGACCACAATATAATTCAAAAAAGATATTTAAATGAAGAAAATTTTTGTCAAATAGACAAAAATAATTTTGAGATGAATATTTCAATGGGAAAAAAAATAAAATATTTTGATGGAAAATTGGATGAAAAAATAATCAATGAATTACCGACAATAGGATTTAGATTTTCTATTGAGAGATGTAAAAGAAATTGATTTTTTACTTGTTTTAATTTCATTTAATTGTTGCTAAATTTAATTGGTCTTTTTTTTAATTAATAATGTAAATTTATTTGTTGCATTTTATTATCCAATAAAAATATTTTAGGCGAAAAAAAAATATTGCACTGTTTTAATAAAAAATTGGAACATCCATGCCAATATCTTTGAAATCAAATAAGCGCATACGAAAACTAGAAGCAATCACATGTGAACATATATAATTTTTAAGCCAATACCAACAAGTACATTTGCTTAGTTTCCAATTATCTTTGTTGAATGTTATAATTCTAATATTGAAAATTGAGGAAATCATTTGATCAAACTGTAACCACGGAACTGGATCTAGGTCTGTCAAAAATTGCTTGCACTCTTGTTTTGTTAATGAACCATCTTTGCCACGTTTACACATGTTGATGTTATCTTTGATGTGATGAATTGGTTTGGATCGCTTATTCCAATCGTATGCATGTAACTTTTGAGATTTTGATATATTCTTTGATTTCCACTTTTTTTGAATAATTTGATTGAATGTTGAAAAAGTTCCGGTCTAAAAATTGTTTGAATTGAATAAATAAAATTGAAAACCTTTTGTAATGGCATCTGCATTATCTGCAACTAGAATCGTTGGACATATTTTGACTCCATATACATTGAATGCTGCTAATTCAACTGACCTAAAAAAAAGGCAAAATCTTGACTATTTTCAGAAGCACATAATGCTAAACCAAAAGGATGAAATTTTTTTGCTTTATCAGTAGTACCACCTGTAAGTGCTGGATATCCACCATAGGTAATTTTATAGGTCGCATCAGATAAAAAAAATTACAATTGTCGTAGCTGCAAAATTCGTATTCGATGTTTGCTCCTCTTTTTTTCGTATCACTTTGCTTTAACACGACCACGTTTTTCGCATCGACCAAGTTGTCGTCGTCAGGGTTCATCGAGACACTCTCATTTGAAACACTTTTTAGATCGTTTTCCATTTTTTTTTTAGATAAAATTAGAAATTAAATTTGGTAAAATACAAGTAGTTTAAAGTTTATTAATAGTCAACTACAAAGTTTTATCATCATTAAGGTGTAGTTATTTAATTAGTTAATTAGTAATCACAAAAAAATTAAGAGTATTTTCAAAATGTATTATTTATTTATTATTAATGTGCGGAATTTATTGATTTTATTATCAGATATTAAAATAAGTGTTAAAATATAATTTCAATTTTTATTTAATTATATTTGACAATTTTTTTATGTTTGTTAGTTTTTTATTTGTTAATCGAAAAAAGATAAATTTGTGGATATTTTTATTAAATTTGTGGATGCATTTTATTACACGCCATTTCAAAAGACCAGATGATAAAACTTGGCCATTTAGTAAATAATTTTTTGCACATTTTTTTCTTAATGGCTCTTCGATACTCAAATTATCTTTTGATGTCGATGAATTCGGTCTAGTCTTTAATTAATAACAAAACAAAATTTTGGAAATTCACAAAAACAAAAACACCTCTTCTTTTCGAAAAGAATCTAAACTTTGATTATTAGAATGACATACAAAAACATTCTTTTTGACACATTTTGGATTGCTTCTAACGATTAATCCTTTAAAAAAACTAAATAAAAGACAGTAAATTAATAATAATCATAATTTATCATTTTGATCATTATTGACAGAAATCTTTTCTTCAATTAAAGAAATATAATCAGGTGAATAATCTAATTGATATTTTTTCAAAAATCTTTCTTCGTTGGAATGATTAAATTCAACACTTTCTTGATGACTTTTTCGTGAATTTTCTTGCATTTGAAAACTCATTTTTAAATATTCTTACGTTTTTAAAAATTTTTTGAACAAAATCTGTATCTAATTATTATTCAAATAATATTTTAATCATTTTAAAAAATTCAAAATTGAAAAATTTAATTAAAAATTTTTTAAATATAAAAATTAAATTTTATAGTAATATTAATTTTAACCAAATCTGAAACTTCAAATCATTTGCAATTAGAATAATATCCGCTAGTATTGTTTACTTAATCTTAACTGCAGTTTTGATGTGGACTTTTGTCTTAAAAAAAGTCCGACTCTAAATTCACCGCCACAGATGCAAAATAAATTTATCAAATATGGTATTTAGCTCTCATTCAATCTTATCACATGTAAACCAAAAATAAGAATTAAAAAATAATAAATTGTTTTTACTTTTATGTACCGAAAAATCCTCGTAAAAGGATTAAATATTTATAAAAAAAATTATTTTCAAATAAACTTTATTTAAAACAAATAGGGCACTCATTAATTTTTTCTATTAATTTAATCAATTTTTGAATATTTATATTAGGAGATGACAATTAACGTGAAATTTGTGACAGCATTTTAATGTAATAAATTCGTCTTTTTGTTTGATATTACAACCACAAAATGAACAAAATAATTGTCATCCAAAATTTTTTTAAATTTTTATTGATTATAAATCCTATCATAATATCAGATTTATCAATCTTTAACATTAGAAAGCCCGACCAAAAAATGACAAAAATTTATAAACAAATTTTTAAAAAAATTATCATAGAATAGCAACATTTTTTTTTGATATTCAATAAAGTCTCCATAAATCTATAAAATAAAATACTGAATATCAAATTCTGTTTCTGCATTCAAAAGATATTGAGATTTGAAATTTAAAAAAATGGGTCTAAAAAACCCGTCGGGTCCTCTAGTGTTAAGAATTTTCGTTAGTTAATTAAAAAAAAATTAATTAAATTCAAAAATTTTAATACTTGAATTTTGTGACTTGATTTTGTCAATCAATTGTAACTAATCTCGGTTGAATAAAATGAGGAAATTAGAGAAATTTTCGAAGTAATTTGTGAATGGCGATTCTCTATAAAAATTTACAGTATCATTTTATATAAAAAAAATCTGTCTTTTTTTTTCTTTTCCTAAATTGTCATCCTTCTCGAAAATCTTAATTTTTAACAGCGATTTTATGTCAAATTCTAAT
This sequence comes from Brachionus rotundiformis, assembly GCA_016802295.1. Taxonomy (NCBI): domain Eukaryota; kingdom Metazoa; phylum Rotifera; class Eurotatoria; order Ploima; family Brachionidae; genus Brachionus; species Brachionus rotundiformis. Next base: position 32,640 of record JAESIW010000207.1, read on the forward strand.
TTGTCCCTTAAAGGAACAGCCAAGCTTTTCACATATATTTTATCACGTAATTTTCTTGCAAAAACGTTTTTAATATTTTTCAAACATTCACAGAACATTGGTAAAGTTTTCGATGTTTGAAGCATGATGAATGACTCAATAAATCACTCACGTAAATCAAAATTAATTTCGGTAACTTGTGTTGGCATTTCTTTATTAACTTTATCAATTATATTTTCAAATAATGAGTCGAACATAGATAAGTCACAGTTTAAATTGGAAAAATGGCACTTTTTTCATTTTTGACAAGAAATTTAAATAAGAGATTTAGATAATCAATTATTTCAAAATCATTTAATGAACGGCAAAAGGTATGTAAATTTGCCCAAGAAAAATCGGTAACCACAACTTTCGGTCTTGTGAAAAACGAATACAAAGAATATCTTTCAATTACCTTGGTTAAATAGCAATTAATTGTAATTGAATCTTTTCCACTAGAAAGAAAGTCTCCTATTAATATAATTTTTTTTATTCGTGTCATGAGCAACTATAGAAAATAAAAGATTAAAGATTGACTTCTAAGTTTAGGCATTATATTCCCTGTTGCATCGAAATACCATACTGAATTGTGTCTGTTGATTATCCCACATATTTTTAGCTCAAAAAAATTAATGTTATTAATTTAAGAATAAAATTTGATAGGATTTACCCTAATTACCTTACCTGCATCAAAATCTATTTTTAGATCATGTTCCATGATTATTGAAATCTGTGTCTATGTTGACTTCTAATTTTCCGAGTGTTGTCATATCCAATGTTTAATTTTGATTCTTCACCAAAATATGTTGCTTCGTTCCAAAAATTGCCCGTTCCCTTAGAATGAATTTCATACTGAAGCTCTGTCCACTCACGTCCACATATTCTCTTACGATAAATAGATTGTTTGTCTGGATCACTACATTGGAATCCATCAAAATCAAAGAAAATTAATGTCGATTTATCAGACACAGGTTTTTTGCTAATTTCTGCCTTTATTGATTTTGAAAAATTTTTGCATACAAATAAACCTTTACAAAACACTTTTGAAGAAAAATTTTTTTTTGAAACAGAGAAATAATTAGTATTAAGAACGAATAAACAATTAATTCCTAGTTTCGTGAACTCCTTTTGAAAATATCGATTCACGGCTGAATTAAAATTAGGATGATTTATCCCAGAAATGTAAAGCTTTAGTTTGGACCATTGGTTTGAAGTAATATTGATAAAATAATTTGAAGAATCAGAATTAAGTTTTACCATACCTTCTTTGATTTTAATAATTGAGTTGAATACATTAGACTTCAGAAAAGTACCTTTCCTATTCCATCTCGTGTAAGGAGCATGTGCTGCATTTTCTTCATCAATATTTTCAGAGTAAATCGATGATATAAAACGAAAATGAGTATTCCTAGAACGACTCCCTTCCGACAAATCCGTCAAACCGTTATCAATTATGTATTTTGAAATAATCTCAATTGGAAGATTCTCATTTTTAAAATAAATATTTCGACGCATATTTTTTAAATAAAAACATTTAGTCTAAAAAAATTGTCAAAATTAGAGTGAAAATTTTCTTAGCCATCCTTTATTGGGAAATATCATGACTGTATTTTTGTTAATTTATATTTGTAAGTATTTTATTCCATTTTGATACCGGAATTGACTTACTACGACATTTTTAATTTATTTTATATCTTAATTTAAATAACTGCCTTTTAATTTGTATCTTTTAAATATCAGGAAATAATTACTCGCTCATTTTCTTTCTTCATTTTCATTATCACTTTCTGATTACAAATAATCATTTTCATTCAACCACATTAGGCATTTCTGTTTGATTCGAATTGTTTGATTATTTAAGCATTCATTCAGAAATTTTCAACATTCTGGTTCATCTTCTTCTCTCTTTTTTCGATAAGAAGGATCTCCTTGCCAAACCTAAAGTGGATCACCATGATTCTTGGGGACACCGGGTAGTTCATGATGTTTCCAAAAAATTTTAAAATAAAGATCCTTAGAACCATTTTCTTTGATTATATTGTATTCTTAAAAGTATTATTAATAAATTTTAATTTTGCAAAAAAATTAGTATTAGCTGTACTTTGTTTAAGTTTTTTGGCATGGGAATATTTGTTTTAGACAAAAATTCAACATACATCTTTTTCTTTGAAAGTATATGGGGCAATCAGGGTAAAAAATCCAAAAATCAACTTTTTACATATTTTCTGATAGATCTCGACGAGCTGGAGCGAAATCTGTTTGAATCTTGAAAATCTGACTTTCCGTTCAAAATTTACAGTGGTCCAAAGTCAAGATAATTTAATAATATGGGTATCCGCTAAATAAGCGTATCTCGGTCATTTTTCAAGCAAATTAGACTGCATATATACCAACATGCTCAGAACTGAATAAGGAATCTTAAAATGAAGCAAAAATAACAATAATGACAAATGTTAACAAATAAAACCCTTAAAAACCAAGAATTTGCCTTTTTTTACTTTTGTGGTCTGTAGACCCCCTAAGCCAAAGGACCATCGGTCAAATTTTTTTTTATTTTTTAAGCTCTACTAAGTGACTAAAACATATAAAAAAATCAGATCCTAGAAGATTTCCTTTCCTAAGGTAATTATTTTCACTAAAATTTCAGTCTTTTTCCTATGTTTAAGATTACGATTTTTCTTTGATTTAACAACATTTAGCAAGGAGAGAGGAATAAAATTTAATATAAAACAATTATTTTTTCTGTTTATTATTTTATTCAGTGTCAGAAATTGTTTCCCCATTTTCATTTTGAATTTATGATATATCATTATCATCTAGATCTTCCCTATCACAATCTAAGCAAAAATTATACAAATTTTCGCTTTTTTTTGAAACCAACTTATCTTTATTATTTTGTCCGATACCCAAATACCAAATGACACTTGTTACATGCGAGCATGCCCCAAATACTCTTGCCCCAGCTTTGCAATCACAGTACCATTCTTGAATTGGATCCATAGTTGAAACTGTCGAATATTTTATCCAAGTATTAAGGATCACTTGGGAAGAAAATCTCGACTTTATTTTTACCCGGATTAGCTCTTCACTTTCTCCAAAAAATTCGCATACATAATCTGTATTTTTTTCCAAGTGTGAGATCGTATAAGGAACACATTGTTTGAGTTGGTAAACTCCATATGTTATAGATTTTATGTATGATTCGCTTAATTTTGGAAAATCAAGCTCATCAATTTGCACAACTCGAGATTTTTTTTTGCGTTTAGAATAATTATCCACTACATATTTTAATCTATTTTCCTCATTTGCCTTTTCTACCATTTCCTTGTATAAATCGATTTTATCTGAATCTTTTGTTGATGCAAGCTGAGGTGTAAACTTATTAATTAATGCACAAATAAATCTATAATCTTTTTCTATTGTTCCAATATCTCTATTAGATACAATATTACTAAAATATTTCCATCTTTTTAAACGACCATTTGCTGATTCAATCACCCATCTAATTTTAGTAATCAATCTAGAGTTGTTTGCTTCACTTGTTGTATGTTGAGCTTTTCCCTTCAAGTAGCTTGGCACTTTTGGCTCATATTTTTTATTTTGTAAAAATTCTAATGAGTCACGAAAACCGCAATCGAATACAAACAAATCATTGGGCAAAAACCAATTCTCAACATTATCAGTCTTTTTGAATATGTCTTTGGTAATGCTCGCATCATTATTTTTTCCGTTGGAAAGGTATGGGCCAATACCATCAATTAAAAATCCGTCAGTTGCACATATATTCATAAATTTTAGCAAACAGCGTTTTTTATGTTCTGAAAAAGTTTGTTTCTGAAACTTATATGACGAAGACTTTTCAATAAATATGTAAGTTGCGTCCCAAACTGTAATTACATCATTTTCAGCAGCATTTAAAAGAACTTGCGCCATTTTGGTGGTGTGTTTTGATATAATTTCGTCTCTTGTAGTAGAATTAAAGCCAAGATAAATAGGTGTAAACATTTCTGAAACTATATTTCTAACTTGACGAACTGATCTTTTCATTTCATTTTCATTTTGTCATAAGAGACTATTGGAGTAAACGCTGAAAGTTCTTTTAAAGTAACACCAGTACGTAACTTTGTAAGGTAAAAACCTAAAGCATTGATTAACGAAACGTTCCCAGATATAGTTGCAGTAGATATAAACCCGTACAATTCAAAAAAATGGTCTTTTGAAATTCCTGTCAAAATTTGGCATCGTTTTTCATCAATACAAGCATAATCAAGACAAAACGATCCTGTCGTAACTTTGGGTTCAGTTTCATCTAGATAATCCATTTCGATTAAGGGTTCCCGATCAGTTTCAGTTTCAATAAGTACTTCAAGCCTCAATTTATTTAATAGTTCATCTTTATTTAAGCATGAGTTTGGTAGATGCCTATGACAATCGAAGCAAACATAATTATAATTTTTCCAATCTATTCCCAAAGATTGAAGTGATGCCTTCACCCAAGCCGAGGAAATTCCAATTTTGTTTTTATTTAGTTTTGGATTAGAATCAAACCGAATTTTGCAAAAAGCACATGTTCGATATAAATTGCTCATTTTTTGTTTTTAGAATTAAATTGTTCAATTTATATAATAAAAAATAATTCAAATTTTATATAAATTTATGAAAACTTATTTAGCTTTCTAAAAGGACTGATGAAAAAAATTTGTGTACTAGAAAGTATGAGCAATTTAAAAATAAACGAGTTGAACCTAATAAATTAAAAAAAAAATCACATGCATTACTCTAGAATCGTAATCTTAAACATAGGAAAAAGACTGAAATTTTAGTGAAAATAATTACCTTAGGAAAGGAAATCTTCTAGGATCTGATTTTTTTATATGTTTTAGTCACTTAGTAGAGCTTAAAAAATAAAAAAAAATTTGACCGATGGTCCTTTGGCTTAGGGGGTCTACAGACCACAAAAGTAAAAAAAGGCAAATTCTTGGTTTTTAAGGGTTTTATTTGTTAACATTTGTCATTATTGTTATTTTTGCTTCATTTTAAGATTCCTTATTCAGTTCTGAGCATGTTGGTATATATGCAGTCTAATTTGCTTGAAAAATGACCGAGATACGCTTATTTAGCGGATACCCATATTATTAAATTATCTTGACTTTGGACCACTGTAAATTTTGAACGGAAAGTCAGATTTTCAAGATTCAAACAGATTTCGCTCCAGCTCGTCGAGATCTATCAGAAAATATGTAAAAAGTTGATTTTTGGATTTTTTACCCTGATTGCCCCATATACTTTCAAAGAAAAAGATGTATGTTGAATTTTTGTCTAAAACAAATATTCCCATGCCAAAAAACTTAAACAAAGTACAGCTAATACTAATTTTTTTGCAAAATTAAAATTTATTAATAATACTTTTAAGAATACAATATAATCAAAGAAAATGGTTCTAAGGATCTTTATTTTAAAATTTTTTGGAAACATCATGAACTACCCGGTGTCCCCAAGAATCATGGTGATCCACTTTAGGTTTGGCAAGGAGATCCTTCTTATCGAAAAAAGAGAGAAGAAGATGAACCAGAATGTTGAAAATTTCTGAATGAATGCTTAAATAATCAAACAATTCGAATCAAACAGAAATGCCTAATGTGGTTGAATGAAAATGATTATTTGTAATCAGAAAGTGATAATGAAAATGAAGAAAGAAAATGAGCGAGTAATTATTTCCTGATATTTAAAAGATACAAATTAAAAGGCAGTTATTTAAATTAAGATATAAAATAAATTAAAAATGTCGTAGTAAGTCAATTCCGGTATCAAAATGGAATAAAATACTTACAAATATAAATTAACAAAAATACAGTCATGATATTTCCCAATAAAGGATGGCTAAGAAAATTTTCACTCTAATTTTGACAATTTTTTTAGACTAAATGTTTTTATTTAAAAAATATGCGTCGAAATATTTATTTTAAAAATGAGAATCTTCCAATTGAGATTATTTCAAAATACATAATTGATAACGGTTTGACGGATTTGTCGGAAGGGAGTCGTTCTAGGAATACTCATTTTCGTTTTATATCATCGATTTACTCTGAAAATATTGATGAAGAAAATGCAGCACATGCTCCTTACACGAGATGGAATAGGAAAGGTACTTTTCTGAAGTCTAATGTATTCAACTCAATTATTAAAATCAAAGAAGGTATGGTAAAACTTAATTCTGATTCTTCAAATTATTTTATCAATATTACTTCAAACCAATGGTCCAAACTAAAGCTTTACATTTCTGGGATAAATCATCCTAATTTTAATTCAGCCGTGAATCGATATTTTCAAAAGGAGTTCACGAAACACGTTTTTTTTTAAGGGTATCCCCAACCGATTTTCAAAAAATTAAGTTCAAATTCGCATTCAGCATCCAAATATTTACTTAGATACAAATTTTCATGATGTTATGGAAGAAATTGACTGAAAAAAATTGAATTAAAATATGGAAAACAAAAAAAATGCTTTTTTTTTACTTTTTAATACTTGTTAAATCTTAATTTTGATCAATAAAATCAATTTTTTAATTAATCGATTATTGATAATTTAATCATAGTTAATTTATATGATTACTTGCAATGAAAAATAGACTTAGAAATTTACTAAACAGGTACCTAAAATTATTTAATGAGAAAAAATTCATTGATAACCACCCTTACAAATGTCTATAATGTTTTCATTGAAAGCTCAAGAAGCCCCAAATCAAGATCTTCCTTGTGCAAAGTCTCAAACGGGCTCTTCTAATGAGTAATTGACTTCTTATGATATTTCAAAATTTTCTTTTCTTCAAATTGTGCTTTTTTTCAAATTTTTTCCTTTTAACTTTCTTATGTCTTTTTATTTTGACTAATTTGAAAAATTTTCAAAATTACTTAAATTACAATGGTGAATAGAGTTTTACTACTCAAAGCCATTTAATATTATAAATAAACTATTTAAAAAAAAATAATGTAAATTTTCTATAGAATTATGTCTTTAAAAGATATTTTAAAAGATTAAGTGATTAAGAATTTTCCCTAAAAAATTTGAATTTAAAAATTAAACTTTGGTTATTAATTTTAGTTGAGTTGACTAATAATTATTTATCTAAAAACTAGTCGACTAAAAAAAAGTTAGCTAAAAATTAATCGGCTAGAAATTAGTTAAAGTAAATAAAGTTAATTTTACGCTTATCCTTAGCCTTTCTTTCTTTAAATCAAAGGCTAATTTCGCTCTCCTTTCTTTAAGTATTTTTTTTAAGAGCTATAAAACAATTGGCGACTAGCAAAAACAAAAGAACAAAGTCAATGCCAAGTCCGAAACAGGATAGACTAATCAGCACCACTATACGACAAAAGACGAAAGAAGAAGAATAGTTCGAAAACACTCGAGAAAACGAAAGCAAAGTCGAACGAGAAGACAAAAAACAATAAGAAATGAATGATCAAGTGACGTCCGGATCGTTCCAGTATGCAACCGGAGAAGAGTTAGCCACGTTGATTTGAAATGCGTTGCCTGATTTCATAATTTCACTTTTACGGATAACCTAACAAAACGGAAGCTGATCACGAGTTTAAAAAAATTTAAAAAATTTATATTTCTCGTATCTTGCTATGGAAACAATTAAAAACCAAATAATTGAGAAATTAAGATAAAATCTAAATTGATCCTAAAAAATTAAATATCTATTAAATAAATAAAAATTAAAGAATGAAAACTTTCAAAGTTTTATTAGCTTTAAGTATTTTATCTGGTTAAGTTTATTTAAACAAAAAAATTAATTATTTTTAATTTTATTTAGTCCAATTTTTAAATGTTTTTTCAATCAAATGTTATCGAGGTTATGGAATCAGTGATCCTGGTACAGAAGAGGTAAACTATTATTATGTTGATGAAAAAAATCCATTTGTTGATTGTGGAAATAGAAAAAAAGCATGCTCAGTAAAATTACTAAAAAAAATCTAATTTTTAATGACTTTTGCTTTTGTTACTAAAGAAAACTGTTTACAAACTTTCAGGAGGAAACATTTATGTCTTGCTAAATTGTTTTTCGGGCGTTGCAGAAATTCCAATTGATTATGACAATTATGGAAAAAGTTATTTTTTTTACATCTGCACAACTGACAAGTGCAACATATCACAAAATCTAGACTCAAATATAATGCTCATAATAGCATCTTTATTTGTTCCGATGCACAAATTTTTTACATTTTAAAATATTAACTAAAATAAGAAAGTATTCAAATTAGTTTATTAAAGTAAAATTACGGTATTAAATACTGACAATTTCATAATTTTAACTGACTAATTTATAATTAGATGTTTTTTTTTGTTTCCTTCTTCTTTATACGTTCCTCGCGTACATATAGTTATTTCCACCAAAGTCGATCTTGTGTTCACCCTCCCCAAGTCATTTCGATGATGTGCAAGTTGTTCAAGACTCCTTATATCTTACTCAGAAACTCTCAAGCATTCACTTCTGAACATCTATGTTGATTTTATCAGTACAGTGTTTTATATCCATATTTTATTTTTATTAGATCTTTGATTTCCACATTAGTCTGGCTAATACTCAAAAATATGCTTCGAATATTTGTAATTAAAGGTTCAAATTTGATATATTTTGTTATTAAATTTAATACTTTTTTATATTTTTATTTATTATTTTATATTATGTAATTAAAATTTAAAATTTTAAGCGCTTTAATTGCCGAACGATGAGGGTGCATTGTTTGAATTATAATACTTCTTAAGTATGAATTCGTTCAGACACTCAATCTTTGTAACATGTATGGTGATTGAGGCATCCAATTTGGTGCTAATGCACACTACTTTCATTTTGGTTCCTTTTATTATGAGTAAAATAAGAAATCATTATATTTTTATGTTTTTTAAGTATTATGATTTAATATTAGCAAATTTTGATGTTTAAGGAATTTTCTTTAAAAAAATGCCTTTCACAATGATTATTATTTTAGAAGCCCTATTAGAATATTTTAGAATCCTTACTGCATCTAAAAAGTCTTTAATCATATTATAAACAGATATTTCTTGATTAAAAGCAGCTAAAAGAAAGTTATTTTGATATAATTTTTATTTAACAAAATCAAAACTTAATACAAAATTCTTAAGAAAATAGTATCTTGCTTAAATAAATTTCCAAAAAATTTTTTAACCAAATTTAGTTTAAATTAATTATGTGTTAAGTAACTTTTCTAAAATATCTTTCAAACAATTTGATAGATTTTGATTTGATTATTTACGATTGAAAAATCAAAAAATAAACAATTAAATAAATGATAAATTGATCAATTCTTTGCTATGAAGTCTCTCTTAAAGCTAGCAATTTACTTAAAAATTAAAATATATATGATTCAATATAATAAAATTATTAAAATCAAATTTACATTGTATGTTATAAATCAAGTATTTTTGATGATACTATTTTATCACTTTAAAATTTTATAATTTCACCACGGCTCAAATATTTAAGATTAAAATCAAATTTAGTAATTGAATTGTGCTTAAGTTCTCTAGATAGCTCCAATTTCACTCAAACTGAATTTCCTTAATCTAACAGTTATGTAGTATTTAACACTGTGTAAAGATAAGTTGGTCAAGTTTATGATTATTTTTGTTTTTTTTTTATTCTCTTCATTATATTTTGAGCAAGAAGTGGTCGTCTTTTGATTAATACATTAATATTTAGAAGTTATCATTGTTTTGGTTTTTAATCCACATAACATCAGTTAAAAGTTGGTCCGGAACATAGGACACTAAGATCATATGTTGATGACAATTATTCCAAATATTTTATTTTTTAAATATTTGACAGCCAATATGTAAACTTTAATTATTAAAAATTTATTCTTAATCCAACGAAGTCTAAAAGAATTCTAAAATAATAGTTAATAATAATTAAATTAGTACACTAATAAAAAATCAGCCGAAAAACCCTTAGGAGTTTTCCACGAAATAAATATTATTAAGAAATAGATTCTTAAAAGCATCTTAAAATATAACCGAACTGTGAATTATCAAAGTAAAAAGGAAAAGATAAAAACATTTTTTTGTGAAATCATACAATTTGGTAAAAAATAAAACAATAGAAAAAAACAAAATGTTAAAAATTCTTATAACTTTTTTTCTAAAGATCAAAAGCAAACTCTGTAAATGAAATATGGTGCAACATACAAAGTTGCATCAAAAGTTGAAGTCTGCTAGTCTTATGTACAAAATCCCTGAAAAATGAACTACAGTCAAATTTGTCAATATTTAAATAATTCTTAATTTGCAGAGTTTTACCAAAACGATTTTTAAGGATTTTTAACCAAAATTTTTTTAAAACCAAATTATGCAACTCAAATTAATTTTTTAATTTTAGTTACATTTTAGTCTATTGAGTTAAATGAGCAAGACACAAGAATTCAACCTTTTTTATTATTTGACAAAATTAAAGAAAGCGTTAATTTAAATTTCACAATTAGACTTTTTTTTTTCTAAACACATGTTAAATTTTAATTTTTTCCACTAAATTTTATGAACATAGCAACAAATTTTTAAAATTTACTAGTTATGACATTTTCCTTTCGACTCCTGGCTCTTTCAGATTAAAAAATAAATAAAATTTTCAATTTAATAATCTTGTGAATTTTAAGTTTGGTAACAACAGCATAGAGTATTTCGATTAGAAACGAACCTAAAATTATAAAAAATTTAAGTCTCAGAACAAATGTTTCTTATTTAATTTGTTCAAGTTTTTTTAGTGGGAATCGTTTAATTATTCAAAGAGGCTGTCAGAAAACTTTTTAATTGATAATTAAGTACCTGATTTTTACTTTGTAAAGAACAATACTCTATTTGGATTTAATTTTGCCCCTTAAATATTTTATGAACTAGTTTATACAATTCAATTAATAATTCAGCGTTTTGGATGTTTTTTATAGGCTTTCAGCAAAATTAAATTAATTTTAGTTATTTAGCGAATTTTGCTTAGAATTTCGGATATAAAAAATGTAACAAAATAAACTTAACTTATGTATTTCGTTTGGTTTGTTAAACATATGTATGTTATATTCGGAAAAATTTGAAAAATTTAACTAATAAATAGAATTTTAAATAAAATATTTTAAATAATATTTTTTAAAACTATGGTAAAAATTGGTGATAAAGTTAGATTTAAAAGATCTGATGGTTAATATAAAATTTAATTCAATGAATTTAATAAAAAAATGTTATATATATTAAGGATCCTATCAGGAAGTCTTTGTCCTGAAAATTGATAAAAAAAAATTAAAGTCCAGTGGAATTTAAATCAAAAAATTTTTATAAAGTGTGTATTATTAGGAAAAATCAAAACAATTAACAGCAATTTTTATTGTCTAATTCAATAGTAAATTACTAAACTATTTTGACTAAATGTTTTATATTATTTGTAATTTTTCTTTTTTGTCTTTTTGTTTTTTTGTTTTCGATATTACTTGGTGAAGGCGTTTTTGTAAATTATTATGATCAAGAAGCTGCATATCAAAAATCTTCTTTCTGTTCTAAGTAAAATCTTTGTCAAAATAAGTTTTATTTACAAATGTTTAATGATTCTAACTGAAGAAAATGAATTGAAAGAAATTGCAAAAAATTCACCTGAAAGAACGAAATCGAAATAGGTTGTGTTAGAGATTGAATTGAAATTAAAAATTAAATCAATTGATTTTATAATGTTAATTTTAAATGCATATAAAAAACAAACAATATTTATAAAAGAAAATTCTATGTTGTAGAAATCATCTTAACAATGAAGGGTTGATAAAAAATGAATTATTTAGTAATATTCACACTCAGATGAAGCCTTATGACAATGCAATGATATCCATGTTAGATATTTTAGAAATAAGTAAAAAAATGTTTTTGAAAAGTTTCAAGATATTGATTCATTAGAAGAATCTTTATGTCTAGAGATAACTGGGTAAACAAAAGTTCAGTTCACACGCTTCGGAGGTTTTATCACAAGAATCAACAATACCAAAAATTGAACGAAAGAACAGCTCATAGCTCTTTACCGATTTTGGTTACATACATGAACTAACCAATCTATCATTGCGAAAATGTTTAATAAAAACACAACGCAACAGCATATTAGTAAATAATTGTCCCAAATTAGAGAAGCAATTAATGTGTTTTAGATTATGTTCACACACAACAGTATTGACCCTTTCAAGATCCCTTATTCTATCCGGATCCAAGTTATTTCGGCACCATTGGTCAGTATGATTGCTGAAATGTAGTCGATTAATTGCATATGTTATATTTGCTAAAAATTTTCTTCTGATGCTCTTTTCCGAGATTTTTTTTTTCAACAAATTTTTTTAAATGACAGGCATCAACGTATATTAGATATTTAGGATATGGTATTTCTAAATAATTTCCCATTTCTAAAAAGAACATTAAAATTCGCGAGCAGCTTTCGGACCCATATAATTCTCGGTAACCAGTCAAATTCCACAAATGAAGACAAATAGAACCACTCCTCCATCATTTTTGGAAAAAAATCTATTATATTGATAGTTGTAAATTGATTGTCGGTTCACCCAAACTATACACTCGTTCCTTAATTTAACTAGAAATAGCATTTTTTCATTTCTATCAATAAAATAGTCGTAAGCAACTTATACATCTGACTTTTTAATGTTTACTGATTTAATTATATTTACATCATATAAAATTTTATTTTCAACAGCTAGGAATATTATTCTTTGCTCGCAATTTAAATGTTGTTCACAGAAAAAGCTTCCACGTTCAGGAGTTTTAAAGCATCCTATGTTAATATTCTTTTATTCCATTAATTCTATGTCGATTCCTGAAAATAAACACTTCATTCTTCTACATTTAAAATTTCCATCTATATTTATTAGTAATGAACAATTTTTATCATAATTATCGTTTGAATGCTTATGTTTAGAGCATTTTGAAACAAATATTCAAAATAAAGGCTTTTTCTTTTTCAGTTCTAAATCAATATCTTCTATAGAAGGAGAAGAAAAATCTTGAAGTTTAATATTCATATCATATTTTAAAAATATCAAAAACTTATAATAAACCCAAGTTTCAGTAATTCTATAAGTATATAGAAACCATATGTTGATTTATGTTTTCAAACGGTTGAATAAAATTTTTGAAAAATTCCATTAAATTTGTTTACATTTTATCTAAAAAAATACAATAAAAAATTAAATATTTATTGATAATTTTTAAAAAAGATGCTTCATCTATGATTAAAAAGTTTGCACCTTTAAAGGATTCTAATATGCCTAATTTTAGGTCTTGCAGTTCATTACAAGCTTCAATGAAATCTTGAACAGTTTTGCTATTTTCATGGCAAATTTTCGTGGCTTTTACAACATTACCAGGTGAGCATAAAATTTTTCGTACATTAGAAAATTTTTTTTTAATGCTCAAACCTATTAGATTCTTTGTTTTTGTAATGTTGTCAAAAATTGATGAATATAAATCGGAAGACTCAAAATTAAGATCATAACCTGCTAAAACCAAGCGATTCTTATTAAAGTAGCTTAGTAGCTCTTTAGCTTGAAAGACAATATCAACATCAATATTCAATTACTCACTTATTTCGACAATTGTGGTCTTTAATATATTTTCTCCTTCTACGACAAATTCATTAGTTAAGCTAGAGGTATTTGGATTTTTGATCTTCGATTGCTTCAATACTTTAATTGTGTGTTTTAAACAATGTAAAATACCAAATAGCCGCAGCAACAAAACTGCTGCTTTTCCAAACATTGCGCTAAAAAATTAAAAAATAAGCATTTGAGCACATTTAATTAGGTAAAAATTACCTAATAAAGGAATCAATATTATTTGATTCTTTAACAATCATTCGAAATTTATTATAAATATAATCATAAGCCTGAGTTGCTGACTCATTAAACGAATAAAGAACATGCCTTTCGTTTAGTATATAAATAACATATAAAATACAACACATGCTAAATTCAGGAAGAGGACGAGACCTAATATTATCTAAAGTATTTTAGTAAAGGCTCAGGTGTGCAAAACAAATATCTTCGAAGGAGACCGTCATCGTAATTTTCATTTTCTTACCTAACAAGTTTTATGAATGAACTTGGATGACCCAAAAAACAGATGTTTAATTTTGGATTTCTTAAACGAGTTCTATTAAATGTGGTACCATTGAAGATTAATATGAAGATTAATACCTTTAATAATTTTTATTTAAAATTAAGAAAATTAAATTGAATTTTACCATTCGCAAGACCTGACTTAGCTTCCTGTATACCTAGAGTATTTTCTATTCCGTAGGCAGCCTCTGAAAAGATTCGCATAGCTTGACTCTTGGCTGTTGATTGGTTAGCTAATAATGCTGTATAGAATAAAAAGCTCTCAGTATTTGAGTCATGCATTTTTATTGAATTGTTCATGAAATGTGCCACTGCTGAGATCAAAATAGGCGCCGAAAACTACAATGATACACCTAATTGAAAACTTAGCAAAAAATATAGTTGAAGAAAGAATTATATAAAAATTCCCATATGTTTGATAGGATCTCATGTATATCATGATCAAATATCCTACCAAATTTAATATTGTTTGCCTTCTCGATTAGTTATTTTACTTCAATCATCTTATTCATTTTAATTGAGAATTAAAGAAATTTTAATTTTATTTGTGATTTTTGAATAAATAAGAATTTTTTCAATTATGCACAAAAGAATAATAGTAGTAAATTTAAGCAATTTATTGGTTTATTTTAAAAAGATTTTGAAGATTAATGTAAAGGTCAATAATTCAGTTGAATTAACGCAATTTACTTCTCAATCAATGAATATTAAAATGTAAAAAATAAAATTAATTTCTAAAACCTATCTTTCTATTTTCCATTATGGAGACTTAGCGCCCTGGGCTTGCGATTAATAAAAAATTTTATAAATATTCGTATAAAACGAAATATTCAGAATCAAGCCTAAAATCGACCCTAATTTGCCAAAGTTCAAAACGTCTGGCGAAGACTCTTTTTAAGTTAAACTATGAATAATTTTAGAATTAATTAATTTTTTCACCGATTTTTAGAATATTTATATTTATATTTCTAAAATTAAACTTTTTAAACAATTAACATAATAGTGAAAATGATCAAAATGAGCAAAAAGAAATTGTTATTCATATCATCAATACATGTAATGAAATGCAATATCGTACATGGAATGTACAAAAATCTTTATCATTATTGAAACCATTTATTATTTGTTGCTCTGATGCTTACATTATCGATTGCTTTGGGGCCTTTGATGCAAATATTAACGATGCTTTTATTTTAAAATATATTTTGTCCAAAGATTAAAATCTAACCAAAAATGTACTTCTTGCTGATAAAACCAAGCTCATTCTTGACATAGGTATTTAATAATCTTAAAAAATAATATGATTGATAATTAATCTTAATAACACTAGGATTTCGGGACATAAAAGAAATTTAAAAGAAGACTTTCTTTTCGATGTAAAAATCCCTACATGTCAACAGAATAATGAATCAGAATCCGTTTTAGAAAAAAATGGATCTAAATCAAAGAAGCTCTAAACAAAACAGGCCAATAAAACAAAAATTGTGAACAAGGTAAATTTTTTAGTTCTTAGTCTAATTTTATTTTATTAAATTTAGTGTCGCTTTATTATTTAGAAAAAGATAGGAGAAATAAAAAAATTTCGTGCTTTGAACAATGTCCGAAATTCTCAGATTGGGCACATTCAAATCGATAATAGTATCGCAAGTGCAATGATCAACTTATTTTATAAGCCACGCTGCCCTGATTCAAAATATGTAATCGAAATTGCAAGAAGGATAAAAAGAAAAGCTAACAATTTTTCAAAATAAACTTGATTTTCTTTTAACAAAACAATAAGATACAAAATTAATCACTCCAATTCAAGTATCGAGTATAGTTGACTTTCCTTTTCTTAGGAAAAAGAAAATAAAAAAATAAAATATTTCTTGTATCATATCAATTAAAACAAGCTAATTCTCACATTAAAGATATTATTAATAATAAAACTGCATTTATATTCAACAACAATATGCTAAAAAAGATAGCAAATGAAAGATCTATTAATGATTGTAGACGTACGAAGACAATTGGTATTAAACTAATTTCACGTCATAAACGTTGAGGAAAAAAAACATTAAAGAAGATTTAGACTATTTAGAAAAACCTATAAGGTTTTTATTCAATATATACCACGATAAAATAAAACAAAAGCTTTACGAGGTTACTTGCAATTTTTTCCATTATCATTATTCTAAATTTTGATTCTTATAAAGCTTTTATATGTAATTGAATGTCTGGTAAAAGGACAGCTGGTTGCTGTAGTAATGTTGCGAGTGTAATCGTTTTTTTTAGCTTCTATAGGATTCGTCTTACGGGTATTAAATTAAAGGGAGAACATTTAAACAAAACCACAAAAAATAATCAGCTTCCAAACAATCCAAAAAGTATACGTGGCAAAAGTAATAGAAAAGAAAGCTCAAGTGATTCTTTTTTAACTTCAAGCAAATCAGATCAAAGTGATTTTGATAACTTTTCTGATGGCTCAGGATTAGGATCTGATTATGAAGCAATTTTGCAAAATCGAATAAGTGCACTCAACCAAAATGAATTTGAAAATTTGAAAAACATCTCCCGAGTTGGGATTCATTTATAGAATTCAGAGGAAAATCTGAAGCCCATGTTTCAAATACAAGTCCAATTAATTATTTCCTACTAGCGTTTTGGTTAATAAATACCAGAAATCGAAATATTATTAGTGAATTGCCAACAAATGAGGTAAAACCAATATTAACAGAGATAATTAGTTTGATCGAGAAAAATAATTGGAATAAAGCAATAGAATTTTGGATTGAAAGAATAATTAAAAATGAAATATATGCAAATATATCAGAACAATTTACTCATATTGCAATAGATTATTATTTCAAGGTTAATCAACAGGCTAGTGCCATTATCACTTGAGATGCTTTAATGTTCGAAATATTTTAAAAAAGTCTATACAAAAGTTAATGAAAAATTAGCACTAACCAGCACAACCTGTCTCGTAACTAATTTATGGATAAGCAATTCTAACATAAATTTTATGGCATGTGCAGCCATTACAACTAATCCCTATTTTGTATGAATATATTTTTTGTATTTTGTAAGAATGATTTGTTATTTAGATGACCCTATTGGCTGGATCACGTTTCACATAATCTTTTGAATAAATGTTTCAACAAGAAAAAATTAAATTTTATAAATTTGCTTCGGAAATTTTTTATATTAAAATACATATTTTATTTAATTTTCTTGTTATGTATTTAGTATGTAATATTGCTTCTAAATTAGTGACCATTCAGACCTAAAATTGTTGAAAAATAAAAATTGTTTTATTTGAACTTTTATTAAAAATTAGTATTGTTAATAATTTTGATTAAAGAAATAATAAATTAAAATAATAATGTAACGATTGAATAAAGAATCAAAATCTTTACCATTTTGTGTCGTAATGGGTCTCATTAATCTTTGATTTTCAATAAGAGGAACTAGCAATTGTTGATTTAGTCTTTCGATCCTAGCTTGTAAAACATTAAGTTCATCGCGATGCTGATCCCTCTCTTCACGAATTGTTTCATGGAAACTTGAAATTACTTGGATAAATTCCTGAGTTTGTGATTGTGTATTTTGTTGTTGATCTCTTTGTAGTTGAAGTTGCTGTTGAAATTGGTCTGCTTGTATTTTAATTTGATCTCTTTGTAGTTGAAGTTGCTGTTGAAATTGGTCTCTTTGTAGTTGAAGTTGCTGTTGAAATTGGTCTGCTTGTATTTTAATTTGATCTCTTTGTAGTTGAAGTTGCTGTTGAAATTGGTCTGAAAGAGTCGAGTCGCTAGTTTGTTCCGTGAACTGCGTTTTTTTTTCTGACATTCTTTGCTTGTAAAAAAAATTGGTTAAATAAATTTTTTTTTAGATTGTTTAGAAGGGTCTCGAAAAAAATTAAAAAAAGTTTGTAAATTTATTTCAAATCTTAAACAGTTAATAGGGTTGTGACTATAAATTCGAATGTTCGTATTACATCACAAATTTAGTCTTTTTCAGCAATATAATGCCTTAACACAGAAAATATTAGATTTTATATACTAAAAATGAACCGAATAAAGCCAATATGATCAGTCATTTTAATTGACCTTCTGTACATTTTTTGTTTTCATATAGTCAAATTGAAATGTTTATACATTTTAAACTTAGTTTTTTTTACTTTTTAAAACAATATGTTATACTAATTATGAGTAAAATGAGAAAAAGGCAAACAGAATGAACATTTACATTTATTAATGGACAATGTATTATTTTTTGTCTTAAACGGTAGATGAATAAATTTAAAAAAAAATTATTGAGCAAAATACATATTTTATTTAATTTTCTTGTTATGTATTGTATAATAGG
>JAESIW010000207.1:51531-149991 GCA_016802295.1 Brachionus rotundiformis
ATTTAGTATGTAAAAAACACTGTTTAGTCAGTAGAACCCTCTCTTCAAACATTATAACAACCATTAGATAGATCAAAAAGCCTACTCATTAAAAGGTATAAGTAAAAATCCACAGTGTAGTTATTAAAAGCCAGTATTTAAATACAAGATCATACACAGTTGCTTTTTATATATATCTATTTCTGAGTAAGCTTTCTGTTCTATTTAATGGTGGATTTAATGTTTGAAGAGTTGGTTTTACTTACTACACATTTTTTTTACATACTTCATGTATTTTTTTGACAATTCTGAAAAATAATTTATTATTATTTATGCTGGCGTCAAAACCTTTTTTTTAGTTATGAATTTTGATATGATATTGTCATCCAATAAACCATAACCTTTTAAAATGGGATTAAAAATTAGAGAATAAAACCTTAAATTTAAGTCAGAAAAAATCTTTTCTATTATTATAATCCCTTTTGTAATTAACATAATTTTTCAATTTAGAAATGTCATTAAATATTCTTATGAGTTTTTTGTTTTTTAAACAGAAAAAATGTCCCAAAACTCAAAATTGAGAATTTAGAAAGCAGACAAACAAAAGCTCTCCCTGCAACTAATCTTATTTGATTTTAAATTGTATCTGGAAAGACATGAAATTAGAACGCTTAAATGAAGATTTTTCTGCAAACAAGATAAATTGCAATTTAGAAAATCAAATGCCGCCAATGGTACACCACTAAACAGCAGCCTATATTAGTCGATCTACAGCTCTGCGGTCTCTTCATCCCCTTCGTATTTATTTTTCAGTACAGGCCAATGTCAATATTTTCCTCATTAAATAGCTCATGCGTATGTCAGTACACAATCAACTTATACAGAATGTTTCAGCTTCTGGTACACAGATGATAATATTTTTAATATAAAATTGCACTTGATTAAGTCAAAAGGGGCTAGCTTAGCGGTAAACATCATTGGTATCAGGGAAACTTGACTTGACAAGAGCTTTAGTGCAGAGTTGAACGAATATTAGCTTTTAAGGAAGAACCGCACTGATAATAAGAGAGGCGTAGATATTTGCTTGTATATTAAGTCCGAAGCATTTAGTTCTTCCGAAGCTAGTTTTCTCGACAACAGGTTTGAGAAGTTATGGGGACCTATGAAAATGAAAAATGAGAAACAACTCTTATTTAGTTTCATTTATAAATAGCCTTCTCAAACATCTCAAACTGTCTGCCGAAACTAATATTTAATTTGCAAATTCAATTCTAATATCAAGAAGCGGAAAGTATTCGAGAATTATATTCATGGGTACACTTCAACTTACCGCAGATCAAGTGAAACATAAATGGCGCACCTCTGCTTCAGGATGCATCATCTAAGTGTAACCATGTTGGTATTACCATTAGAAATACAAAGTTTGTGCAAATGGCGAAAGAACAGAGTTCTTTTATAATAAACAGCCAAAAAGTCATCTGGACTTCGAATATTAAGATATGCCCTCAACTTTTTGACAATGATTTAAAATTAAATTTTTTCGAGAAGATACACTTAAAAAATTCCTCCAACATCTGGACTTAATTATATAATTAATATATATAATTTTGTAAAAAATTTCCAAATATTAATTATAATAAATAGTTTTATATATCAATCACTATTAATTTTTAAATTCTAAATAAAAACATATTCAGTTTGATTACAAAAAATTCCGAAAAACAATTATGAAAATTTTCTAAATTTAGCCATCTTTCATGTTTATTTTTGGCCGAAATTAATTTCCGCAAATTTTTCTTTTTTTTTTATTTAAATGTATTGGCTGGGTTGGTGGAGGTAAAAAAATTTCTTGTCTTTTTTCATCTGTCATTTCTATCAATTAAACTAATTTCATTGATAATTTTAATTAGTTTTTAAATGCATTTAAAAAGATTTTTTCATAATTTGTTTAAAAATCAATTTTTCTGCTAAAAATACTTAAATTAATAAAATTAGTACTAATCTTTCTCTATTCTGATAAATAAATATTTAAAATTACATTGATTTTTACAAAATATGTTTATTTATTAAAGTAAATCGTTTTTTATTAAATTTATCTTTAAATATTTGAATTTCTAACAAGGAATATGTCAAATTTAAAATCGATTGAGATTAGTTGTCGATAATTTAATCTTTTTTTGAAAAAGGTTTTCAATTTCAAATTTCATATCAAAATCATGGCTTAACCTTCATACAGTTTTAATCTAGTTAAAATTGACACGAAATTTTCGTTCGTAGAAAAAAAATTCTTCAATAGATAATTAAAAGTAATTGATTGTTTAATAGAGTAGATATTATTCATTAAAATAATAATATTTTGATTTTTGACAATTAAAGTTAAAAAAAACCTTTAAAATAAAATTCATTTCTTAATTGATTAATTAAAAAATTTTGTTTTTTGAATCATACTACACAAATTAACTTAAAACAGATCAACTTTAATACTTTTATCATTCGATAACCAAAAAAATCAAGTTGATTATACTCATAATGATGTCGAAAAAATTGAAAAATTTAAAACATAACGAGAAAAAAATGCAGTTTTTTAAAATTTAATTTTAAAAAAAAGCTTAAATTAAATATTCTTAAATATTAACAGAATCAAAGTGTCAATTAGAAAAAATTTTGATTTTTTTATTAAGAGGAAGTATATTTTTCATTAAAAATTTAATATTATTAACATCGAAAAAAAATTTTTATTTTAACACTAGAAGAACCAAACGAGTCAATTTGACTGGTTTTAAAAAATTTAAAATCCTAGTATCTTTTGTACATATTCTAGTGTAAATCAATCTTTCAGGAATTATTTAGATTTTATTTCTATAATTAAGGAAAAGTTTAATTTATAATAAAATAGCATATTTAAAATATATATTTTGGATTAAAAATTACGAAATAATGCTTGCTGCTTCTAGTGTTAAGATGAAAAATTAATCTACAAACAATAATTAAAAACTCAATTAAATTTATTTTTCTAAATTTTTAAGGAATTTATGAAGCCTCTGAGATTTGTCCTATGCTCAAAAAAGACTAACTTTTTTAAATTTTTGACAATGCATGGACTCATTTGAAGATTTTAAAAATAAAAAAAAAATTTTATTTACATATAAAACAAAATCAATTTTAAAATGTTAATTAAAAATAAAGTATCATTTAATATTGCTTCTAAATTAGTGACCATTCAGACCTAAAATTGTTGAAAAATAAAAATTGTTTTATTTGAACTTTTATTAAAAATTAGTATTGTTAATAATTTTGATTAAAGAAATAATAAATTAAAATAATAATGTAACGATTGAATAAAGAATCAAAATCTTTACCATTTTGTGTCGTAATGGGTCTCATTAATCTTTGATTTTCAATAAGAGGAACTAGCAATTGTTGATTTAGTCTTTCGATCCTAGCTTGTAATACATTAAGTTCATCGCGATGCTGATCCCTCTCTTCACGAATTGTTTCATGGAAACTTGAAATTACTTGGATAAATTCCTGAGTTTGTGATTGTGTATTTTGTTGTTGATCTCTTTGTAGTTGAAGTTGCTGTTGAAATTGGTCTGCTTGTATTTTAATTTGATCTCTTTGTAGTTGAAGTTGCTGTTGAAATTGGTCTCTTTGTAGTTGAAGTTGCTGTTGAAATTGGTCTGCTTGTATTTTAATTTGATCTCTTTGTAGTTGAAGTTGCTGTTGAAATTGGTCTGTTTGTAGTTGAAGTTGCTGTTGAAATTGGTCTGCTTGTATTTTAATTTGATCTCTTTGTAGTTGAAGTTGCTGTTGAAATTGGTCTGTTTGTAGTTGAAGTTGCTGTTGAAATTGGTCTGCTTGTATTTTAATTTGATCTCTTTGTAGTTGAAGTTGCTGTTGAAATTGGTCTGTTTGTAGTTGAAGTTGCTGTTGAAATTGGTCTGCTTGTATTTTAATTTGATCTCTTTGTAGTTGAAGTTGCTGTTGAAATTGGTCTGTTTGTAGTTGAAGTTGCTGTTGAAATTGGTCTGCTTGTATTTTAATTTGATCTCTTTGTAGTTGAAGTTGCTGTTGAAATTGGTCTGTTTGTAGTTGAAGTTGCTGTTGAAATTGGTCTGCTTGTATTTTAATTTGATCTCTTTGTAGTTGAAGTTGCTGTTGAAATTGGTCTGAAAGAGTCGAGTCGCTAGTTTGTTCCGTGAACTGCGTTTTTTTTTCTGACATTCTTTGCTTGTAAAAAAAATTGGTTAAATAAATTTTTTTTTAGATTGTTTAGAAGGGTCTCGAAAAAAATTAAAAAAAGTTTGTAAATTTATTTCAAATCTTAAACAGTTAATAGAGATTGTGACTATAAATTCGAATGTTCGTATTACATCACAAATTTAGTCTTTTTCAGCAATATAATGCCTTAACACAGAAAATATTAGATTTTATATACTAAAAATGAACCGAATAAAGCCAATATGATCAGTCATTTTAATTGACCTTCTGTACATTTTTTGTTTTCATATAGTCAAATTGAAATGTTTATACATTTTAAACTTAGTTTTTTTTACTTTTTAAAACAATATGTTATACTAATTATGAGTAAAATGAGAAAAAGGCAAACAGAATGAACATTTACATTTATTAATGGACAATGTATTATTTTTTGTCTTAAACGGTAGATGAATAAATTTAAAAAAAAATTATTGAGCAAAATACATATTTTATTTAATTTTCTTGTTATGTATTTAGTATGTAAAAAACACTGTTTAGTCAGTAGAACCCTCTCTTCAAACATTATAACAACCATTAGATAGATCAAAAAGCCTACTCATTAAAAGGTATAAGTAAAAATCCACAGTGTAGTTATTAAAAGCCAGTATTTAAATACAAGATCATACACAGTTGCTTTTTATATATATCTATTTCTGAGTAAGCTTTCTGTTCTATTTAATGGTGGATTTAATGTTTGAAGAGTTGGTTTTACTTACTACACATTTTTTTTACATACTTCATGTATTTTTTTGACAATTCTGAAAAATAATTTATTATTATTTATGCTGGCGTCAAAACCTTTTTTTTAGTTATGAATTTTGATATGATATTGTCATCCAATAAACCATAACCTTTTAAAATGGGATTAAAAATTAGAGAATAAAACCTTAAATTTAAGTCAGAAAAAATCTTTTCTATTATTATAATCCCTTTTGTAATTAACATAATTTTTCAATTTAGAAATGTCATTAAATATTCTTATGAGTTTTTTGTTTTTTAAACAGAAAAAATGTCCCAAAACTCAAAATTGAGAATTTAGAAAGCAGACAAACAAAAGCTCTCCCTGCAACTAATCTTATTTGATTTTAAATTGTATCTGGAAAGACATGAAATTAGAACGCTTAAATGAAGATTTTTCTGCAAACAAGATAAATTGCAATTTAGAAAATCAAATGCCGCCAATGGTACACCACTAAACAGCAGCCTATATTAGTCGATCTACAGCTCTGCGGTCTCTTCATCCCCTTCGTATTTATTTTTCAGTACAGGCCAATGTCAATATTTTCCTCATTAAATAGCTCATGCGTATGTCAGTACACAATCAACTTATACAGAATGTTTCAGCTTCTGGTACACAGATGATAATATTTTTAATATAAAATTGCACTTGATTAAGTCAAAAGGGGCTAGCTTAGCGGTAAACATCATTGGTATCAGGGAAACTTGACTTGACAAGAGCTTTAGTGCAGAGTTGAACGAATATTAGCTTTTAAGGAAGAACCGCACTGATAATAAGAGAGGCGTAGATATTTGCTTGTATATTAAGTCCGAAGCATTTAGTTCTTCCGAAGCTAGTTTTCTCGACAACAGGTTTGAGAAGTTATGGGGACCTATGAAAATGAAAAATGAGAAACAACTCTTATTTAGTTTCATTTATAAATAGCCTTCTCAAACATCTCAAACTGTCTGCCGAAACTAATATTTAATTTGCAAATTCAATTCTAATATCAAGAAGCGGAAAGTATTCGAGAATTATATTCATGGGTACACTTCAACTTACCGCAGATCAAGTGAAACATAAATGGCGCACCTCTGCTTCAGGATGCATCATCTAAGTGTAACCATGTTGGTATTACCATTAGAAATACAAAGTTTGTGCAAATGGCGAAAGAACAGAGTTCTTTTATAATAAACAGCCAAAAAGTCATCTGGACTTCGAATATTAAGATATGCCCTCAACTTTTTGACAATGATTTAAAATTAAATTTTTTCGAGAAGATACACTTAAAAAATTCCTCCAAAGACTTTTACTTCAATCTTCTCAATCATTCATTCACTTTCGTAGAGGCCGCCAAGTTTTTCCTCAAAAGATGGAATATAATGAGACTAAACCCGAATCAATTATGATAAAATTCTAAAATTACCACTCCATTCTCAAAAGAGGCGAGCTTTTATCTGTAATTGTATCGATTGGCAAAGTGAACAATATCTTTTCAAAAATAAGTTTCAATAAAACCAAAAAAAAAGCTTCTATTAAAAAAAGTAAACCGTTCCTGTTTGTTAATTTAGTTAAACCAAGTTGACCGTTGAACATTATCTATTATTATTTTTACTCTAAATTTTCATATCAAATTAGATTTCAAATTAGTTGAAAATAAAATTTTTAATTGATATCAAAATAAATCTACTCACAATAAAATATGAAAGATATTTTTGAAAATGTCTTATTTACTATCGTAAGCATAAACGATTGATACAGATACTTAATGATATTTATTTTTGCTAATCTTGTTAATTTTTGGAACTTTATAGAGATACATTTAAATTTGCAATTGTTTGAGTACCAGAAGTCCAGAACTTTATTCATTCAATAAATCTGTAAATCAATAAACATGGTAATCTCATTTATAAATAAAATTAAATTTGAAATGTCTTCAAAACTAGCTTTGCTATATTCACATGAACTAAAAAATTTATGTAATTCTTACACTGTCACATTGATAGTCACTCAGATCTTGGTATGACAGTCTTGATTAAAGTGACCAAAAACAAAACAAAAGTGAAGAGACAAATACTTATTTTATTGATTATTTAATTTATTTATTAAAACATTTAATTTTTTATTTTTTGAAAATTAATAAATTTAAGGAATTTAATTTTTTTTCATATTTATTATTTTTAAACATAATATCAGCATATATACTTTCTATAGAAAGCATTAAATCAAAAGGAATATGCGTAAGAATTAAAAAAAGAAGAAATTTTTCATCCTTAATATTTAAATCTCTATGTGTGAAGCGGTTAAGTTAAAACAATTTTTGAGAGATATAAACTTTTTTTTCTTGATCATTAATTATGATGAAAATTTTCAAAAACATTTTTAAATACATAATTTTTGCAAAACTAAAAATCCAAAATATCCAATAAGAAACTGTTTATTTAAAAAAATAAATTTGAAAAAAACCGCCTAATTTAAATACTGTTTATACATGTTAAATAATAATAATAATAATGATAATTGCTACGCTTATGCGTGAAGTCTGGATTAATCAGACTGTAAGCAATATTAGTAACTCAATATGTTATCTAGTTTTTTTTTTAAACAAGTCAATTGTTTTCGATTCGATTACCTCATTGTCAGTTTGTTCCAATCGCTAACAACTCTGTTAGTAAAAAAATTATACCTCGGTAAACAATTTTTTGTTAGTTCTCTTCTTAGTTTGTATCGATTACCTCTTGTATTATGTGTACTTACACCTTCCAAATGTTCGCTGTACCAACTTATCTCGTCAAGTCCATTCATTAACTTGTACATTTGTATTAGATCTCAGCGTCTCCTTCTTGTCGAAAGTGTTGTAAGATTCAGTTTTTTGAGTCTTTCTGAATAACTTAGCTAACCGAATCCATTTATTTTTCGTGTAGCTCTTCTCTGTACTCTCTCAAGCGTATCAATATCTTTCTTCAGGTATGGATTCCAAACTGATACTGCATATTCGAGATGGGGCCGCACTAGACTTGTGTACAATTTTTTTATAATATTTGAATCATGATTACTGAAACCATTTAATACTTGCCCAAGAATTCTGTTTGCTCTTGCAGATGAAGCACATATTTGCTTAGACCATTTCATGTCGGAATTCTGTTCAGAAGCCTTCGTCAATTTGTGGACTTCATTTTTCTTTGATATATAATAATCCGTTCTTGGGTTGTTCCTAATAATATGCATTACTTCACATTTTTCAGTGTTAAGATTCATCGACCGTTCACTTTACCACTTGACAAGACTATTTATATCATTTTGTAACTGCTCTTTCTTAAAATTTTCATTTAATTTATTGAATATGCAATATATCTTGCAGTCATCCGCATATTTTCTTGGGCAAGCTCAAACGTTATCAGGTCAACACTCTCCAAAAGGTTTGTAGTGCAAGATTTATTTGGAATAAATCCATGCTGGCATTTGTTAATTAATCTATTCTGGTTTAAGTGTCTAATTATAAATTTTCGTATGATTTTCTCAGTGATTCGGCATACAATCGATGTGAGTGAAACCGGTCTGTAGTTCTTCACTTTGCATCTATCACTTTTTTTAAAAATTGGAGTAATGTTTGCTCTCTTCCATATCTCTGGTAATGAACTTGTCCTTAGAGATTCCTTTATTATCAAGCATAGTGGCAGAGCAACTGCTTCTGCTGTTTTCTTTAGAAAGAATGGACTGACATTATCCACTCCTGCACTTTTTGACTCATCCAATTGACGAAGAGCTTCTAAAGTAACCATTTAAGTGATTTCCTTCTCAATGTCTATATCGCAAGTGGCATTAGTTCTTTTCAAAAAATTTTACTTACTGATCTCATCATCCATGTTAATAAATTTAAGTAAATAAATTTTTTCATTTATCCCTGAAGGAGCTAGCGCTCTATACAGATTTACAAATAAATAATAATCATTTATTCTGGCCTTAAACATAGAAACAAAAATATAACATTGAAAAAAAAATTTAATATCAAGTTAATATAATTCTTTTTAGAAAAAAAAATAATTCTTGGCTAAAAAATTTACGAGAAATTTTCTATGTCTGAATATGACCAATTTGATACCAAGAAAGTCTCAACTTTAGTTCAGCTTTAACCCAGCTATTGAGCTTTCTCAAATTAAAAAATCGGATAAAGTAGTTTTGGAATCACAGATAATCGGAAATACAAGTTATTAAGAGGGTATTAAAATTTTGTTACGTGATTTTGTAAGGGTTTTGTCAAAATTTTAGGGGCGTAACATAATGTTATCAGGCATTCATGGACTCTTACATTTAGTTACTCTTACATAGTTGGAGATAAGAAACATAGGCAATTTGAATGAATTGTGCTGTTTTCCATATCATATGGAAAACACTTTCAGTGAAAGTTTAAACTCATTTAAAGCTCTTAAAAATTCTCAATTATTTAATGAATTAGTTTAGAAGCTTAAAATAAAATAGATAATTTTAGTATACATAGTTACTGTAATTCCAAAAACATTTTCTATTCCTATTTTTGTTAAAAGAAAACTAAACGCCTTGACCACTGTGTAAGATATAGTAAAAAATTTGGTCTTATAAAGTTTTTATTAAAAAACCACAGAATAATCTACGCTTTGTTAAGTTTTTTCAACTTTACATAATCCATTCTTTAATCAAAAATTTGGTAATTTAAAATCATTTACCACTTTTTTTTCTTCAAAAAAGAACATTCTAAAAGTCAGTAATTTAAAAGTAATTCCCTAAAAAATTTAATTATTTATTTTCTCTTTTTTCATATATTTTTTTCGTAAATAAAGAAATTACAGCTGCCCGTTTTAATTTCATTTCATAAAATTAAAAAAAATAAAAAACCTTTAAAAATTATTACTTTTCTATTTAAATGGCAAGTAGCATAT
The DNA here is from genome assembly GCA_016802295.1 of Brachionus rotundiformis. Lineage (NCBI taxonomy): Eukaryota > Metazoa > Rotifera > Eurotatoria > Ploima > Brachionidae > Brachionus > Brachionus rotundiformis. Next base: position 61,405 of record JAESIW010000207.1, read on the forward strand.
AAGATATGCATGCGCTTATTCGTTATGAAGAAAGTGGAAAAAATTTTTATCTGTTATTACGGTAAACAATATCTTGGTTGAAAATGATGACGAAGATATCTTAATTGAACAATTTTATCAGTTTAGGCGAAGATACAAGAATTGTCAAATTTAAGGAATCAAAAATTTGTGTAAAAAAAAATTTAACTTAGATAACTACTTTTAAAAAATACAGTCCTAATATTTATTACATCATTTGTAAGAGTTCTATTAATGAAAGTAGACAAGATAACAATAGGCTAATAAAAAATTCTCAAAAAAATTTTCTAGAAAATGCTGAAAAAGGTAGTGAAGGTTCTGATGGAGGTGATTTATCTCATCAAAAGAAGTTAAATGAAAGAGATTCATTGATAGAAGATTTAAGAGAAAAGCTAGAAATTAAGGAAAAAGATTACCAAGAATTATTACAAAAGAATGAAACCTAAAAACAATTGACAGGTAAATTCTTTTAAATTTTTTTTTTTTTAAAACCTGATAATGACTTTTAAAATTTGAGATCCATCATTTATACAAAATATCGTAGCATAGTGCGTGCAAAAAAAATATTGAGAAATTCGAAAATTTGGCTCGAAAACAACCCAAATTCTTGTACACCAAAGCTACCAAGGAATCTATATGCACAAAAAGTTAAATCGATCTTAAATAATGATTGAGCAAAAACAAAGTGGCAGAATTATATTTCAAGTGATGGCAAAAGCCCTTATTCCTCATACTGATGTTAGGGCTTAAAGTACAGGAGCAAAAATGGATCAAAACAATCCAGCTCTATCTGCAAAAGATAAGAGTTTTATTCAATTTAAAAAAAAATTTTTTAATTATTTATCTTTTAAGATTTCCTGTTAGACCAGAACATTGGATTCAATGAATCAATGTACAAGCTTGTTCTATGCCTTATATAATCGAAATGTAAGAGCAATGTAAGGCAAAAAAAATTTGTTTTTATCTTTATTTATAGTATATAATATTTATAATTTTGTAATTTCCAAATATTAATTATAATAGATAGTCTTATACATAAATCACTATTAATTTTTAAATTCTAAATAAAAAAATATTCAGTTTCATTACAAAAAATTCCGAAAAACAATTATGAAAATTTTCTAAATTTAGCCATCTTCCATGTTTATTTTTGGCCGAAATTAATTTCCGCAAATTTTTTCTTTTTTTTTTATTTAAATGTATTGGCTGGGTTGGTGGAGGTAAAAAAATTTCTTGTCTTTTTTCATCTGTCATTTCTATCAATTAAACTAATTTCATTGATAATTTTAATTAGATTTTAAATGCATTTAAAAAGATTTTTTCATAATTTGTTTAAAAATCAATTTTTCTGCTAAAAATACTAAAATCTGCTAAAATTAATAAAATTAGTTCCTATTCTGATAAATAAATATTTAAAATAACATTTATTTTTACAAAATATGTTTATTTATTAAAGCAAATAGTTTTTTATTGAATTTATCTTTAAATATTTCAATTTCTAACAAGTAATATGTCAAATTTAAAATCGATTGAGATAAATTGTCGATAATTTAATCTATTTTTGAAAAAGGTTTTTCAATACTTGACTCAATCTCTACTTTCTTCTCATTTGAAACATTAATTCCAAGAGATCTAATTATCTTAATATCGTAATATTTTTTAAAAAAAGGAAGATATTTTTGCGTTTGGATTAAGGCTTCATTTGCTGAACCATCATACTTTAGTTCAATTATCATGCCTAACTTTGCTTTTTTATTAATTAACATAATATCGGCCCTTGCCTGTTTTTTATACCATACTTCAGAACCAAATTTAGATAAGCTTTTTATCTGCAAGGCTACATAATTTATTGCTGAGTGAACTAAATCTTCATTTCCGTGTACTCCTGCTACATTTTTATCTTGTTTCATGTTTATAAATTTAGGAAATGCTGAAAATAATTTTTCTAATGAATTTCTAAATGATTCTGTGTCTTGATCAGAATCACATATTAGAAGAGTTAATTCATCGGTTGCATCTTTAAACAATTGAGAGTCAATATTATAAATATGTTCATAGAATGATACTAATTTCTTTTCTAGTTCAGATTTTACTTCCTTATTTGGTAATCTGATAGAGACAGTTGATTCATATTTTTGTTTCTCCGATAAAGTTAAATAACCGGCTGCAAAAATGTAGGAAAAAAATAAATCTACTGTAGATTCTTCTATTTTATAATTATCGCCAGCATTTAATAATTCTTTCAAACTAAGAAAATCATTTTTACTAAATTTCAAATCTTCTAATTTCACTTCTGTGTCCTCTTGACTGAGTAATGATTGAACTTTTTCTTTAATTATATCAATTTTGAAAAGTTTTATAATAAAATCAATACTGCCAGTTTCTTCCCAATAATTTCTAATTACTTTGGTTGATAAAAAATTCACTATTGCCCAAGGATTATATATTGTTAAACTTTGGTTTACATTTACTCTGTAACCATCATACCAATTTTTGGCTTTTACTTGTTCTTCTTCTGCTATTTTGTATTCATTAAAAAGATATCTTATTTCGTTATCAGTGAAACCATAATATCTTGCAAACTGATTATTCAAAAAATTATATTCTACTATATTGTTTAGATCAGAAAATAAACTAGATTTAGCTATTCTAAATACACCAGTAATAAGTCCTTTTTCTAAATGTTCATTCCCTTTAAATGCTGTACCCATTATTGTTCTAAAAAGCATCATAGTGCTTTCTAGATCTTTACCAGTAAACTGATCACTTTGTAGAATATTATTAATCGGAGTATCATATTCATCTATTAATATATATGCTTTTTTGCCAAAATGAGTATGTAGTAGTTTAGATAGAAACTTTAAACTATTCTGAACCTCTATATCAGTCGCTTGTTGTCCATTGTTTCTATATAACTTTAAAAATTGAAGTATTTTTTCTGAAAGTTGTATTTTTTTAGCATATATTAATCGTTCTAAAAAACTTATTTCTTTGTTTGCAGTTGTTAAAGATGTGTTATAAATTTCATTATAATCAGCTATTTCCTGTTTAATTAAATGCTTGTATAATGAGTCATATCGTTTATAAGCGTTACTTATTGCAAGCTTTACTTTATCAAGTACTTCTTGATAAGAACTACCCTTTACATTTTTAAAATCAACATAAATAACTGGATATTCACCATGATACTTGTCGTACTTGTTTTTGAAATCTTTATCTTGTGCTATATTTAAGGGAGCATTAAAATTCCCAAAGCTTGTAGTACCTTGAAAAAGTTGGTAATTTCTAGTTTTGGTTTTATCGGAATATTTATTTCCTTCTTTATCAACTTCGATTTCTAAAAAAGTCTTAATCATATCCATGTTAACAGATTTACCCCATCTTCTTGGACACGTTATTAATATGACTTCTGCTTGGCTTTCTACAAACTCTTTGATAAGTAAACTTTTATCTATAAATAAACTGCTATTTTCCACTAAGTTCTTAAATGTATTTACACCAATTGCAGTCTTAATTTCTGTAACAGGCCTTATTCTTCCAGGAGAAGACACAGTAGAGCCGGCGTTAGGCGGACTTTCTTCATTAAGTTTTCTTGATGTGGTTGGGGAATTGTGCATTTTTCCGATACTTAATTTAAATATTTTTTCATGTGCTCTTTACATATTTAAAATTAGCTTACTGCTTAATCTAAAAATTGCAACCCAACAGCTTTATTCAAATATTTCAAATTAAAATTATGACTCTTAATTTTCAATTTTAATTTATTCAGTAATTTTTAAATTGTTTTTAAAAAAATGTTTTTTTGAAATATCTTGATCAAGCAGTAGCTCGTTTAAACATGAGCGAAAAAATAAAATACTAACTGTCTGTATTTCTTATATTTCAAGAATTTTTATTATCTATATGCACATTGGCATCTGCTATATTAGCTCGTTCCTAAATTGCTTTTATTGATTAGTAAAATAGAAACCTGCTCAACTTTCATTTTATTTTCTGATTTTGATAAAAGGAGAAAAGTAAATAAAATTTATTTATATTTTTTGTTAGAAGTTAATATTAACCCTAAAAAAATAAAAATACTTAATTACAAAGTTTTCAATATTTAGCTTTAAGTCGTATCCTTTTAAATCGGATTTGTAGATAGTTGTAAATGAAAAATGTATTAGACTAAGGTGACTTTCGTCAAATTCTAAAAGTTGTTCGAAAAACTAAAAGTGCTGAAATTGAAGCAGCTTCTATTAATAGAGCATATTGTTAGAGATCAGTCGAAAAATTAAAATTAACAATAGATATTAGAGTAAAAAACAGCAACGACAATCAGTCAAAAAGGGCTGAAGAATTTTCAAATTTTTTATTAAGTATCGACAGAAGAATGCAAAAAAAATGTCTTATGACGAAAATGGCACGAGTGATCTTATTGAATTACCGACTAAAATAAGTAAACATTTCGGACCTATTGATTTAAATAAGCATGTTTATCTAGATTTATCAACTGAGTAAACAAAAGTTAAAAATTTTTATTTAAATAGTAAAATAGTAGTTTTATTTATTAACAGAATTGATGATGAATTTTTAATAAATAGAGCGATTCTCTCTCCCAAAAATAACGATGCTGATATTATAAATAATTTAGTTACTGATCTTTTTAAAGGTTTAAAATTTTGTAAGCAATATCTTAATCAAATATGTACATTATATTAAAGGTGATTATAAGGAATATTTATCGATTGATTCGATAATTACTGATTTAGATACAGCGCTTTATACCATCGAATTTCTTTTCAAAATGGTTTATGATTAAATCATTCATGCTAAAAAATTGCGAGAAAAAAAATGAAAAGAATTTTATTAGTAAAAGGAAAAAACTAAATAAAATAAAAAACAGAATAAAAAAACAAAATAAAAAAAAATATTTTAAGACTTGTGATTCGTCATTCGTAAATAAAAGTTTAAAGAAATATAAATTGAAAATGCAACAAGATTGTCTTAAGCTTTTTTGATGTTAGAATCAGTCAAACAGGCTTATTACAAGGAATTATTCAAATAAGAAAATGAAGAACTCGAATTCCCATTTAGCTTAAGAACAGGTTGAATATACATACAAGTTTTAAGACCTGTATTCTATTTTCACTCATTTTTCAAAATAGTTAATCGTCCATCTCGCATTAAAATGAAAAACAAGCGTTGATATATGAAAAACTTGGACTTGAATTAATAACAACTGTAATTTTTAAAAATAAAAATTTTAACTGGTTGTAACATTTAATATATCATTAATAAACCCATTGTCTGCTTTTTTAAGTAATATTAGAAATAAATTAGAATCGACTCATTTTAAAGTTTTGACTCAAGAATTTGGCAACCTTGATGAAATTACACTCTCAATTAAAATGAGCTAATTATTGATAATAATTTTTATCGTTTTTTTTCTAAACTTCTATCAAAATAAATGACAATATAAAATATTCAGACTCTTATTTAATTTTTTTGTTTTTTTTTTAAATATTGTTAGCGGCATTTAAGAATAAAATAGCTGGCAATTCAATTTTTTATTGTTCGTGTTATATTCCTTTTCTGAAAAAAAATGAAATAATTAATAAGTTTTAAATGTAATCAACTAAGAATACATTTCAACTGCCCATTACTTTGTCAAAAATGTTTTTAATTATATATTTAATTTTTTTACAGATTTAGCTAGAAATAATAGCTAATATTAAACAAGAAGAAAGGTCGATTGATTAATTCCTAAAAATTATTAAAATATTTTTTGTTGTTTGATAGTATTAACCATTAACGATAGTATTTAAAAAATAAATTTTTAATAAAAAATGTCTCAAAACACCGATTACTTTAAAATGACGTAAATTTGTTTTTTCAGGCAATAATAAATAAAAATCATGTTTTTGTTCCTTTTTATTTAGAAAAATGTTAAGTAGGAAAAGTTTACGATTCAAGAGCTTTTTAGACGAATTTTCTCTAGTCGATACTGACGATTGGGATGCTGCTTCTGAGTACAATGATGAAGAAATATCTGAAGACTTTGAGCCAGATGATATAGTGAAAGTGAAAGTTTTAATTTAGATGTTGTAACAAATGATGATTTAGTGAATGAGGATATAGATGAAGCGATTCAGACTTTTATTCGAATTGTTATTAGTGATCAAAGTTGTCGAGAATAGGTTTCGACAATGGATCCAAAGCTGGGGTAGTTTGTTTTAATTGAAGATTCATCTGCACGAGTTAGAAATCGAACCACTTTTAGTTAAAAAGTTGGAAACTACCTTTGCTTGAAAAAAAATTGATTCAAGTGCACTTTCAGCCTTTAGTTGTATTTTTGATCATTTAATGGTAAAAAAAAACAATTGCTTGTACAAACAAAGAAGCTGTACTTCAAAAAGATAATTTTCGTATTACTGAGTCAGATTTTTAGCTTTATTGCTCTCTCGTAGTTTTTTTGTAAAGGATATACTGTGAGAGATTTTTGGTCAAAAACTTATTTGATGATAAACAATTAAGAAATACAAGACTGTCTAGAAACAAATTTTGGTTAATTAGAGAATTAAGGCAACGTTTCGTTGACAATTATCAAGAATGCTATGTGTCTGGGCAGTTTTTGACAGCTGACGAGCAACTGATACCCTTCGAGTCTCATTTTTTATCTCAAATAATTTTTACCCAATAAACCAGATAAGTAAAAGTCTTTACGTCGAGTGAAGATTGTCCATCGAATACAAGACATAGAATTAAATACAGATCGAATAAAATTATCGATCATTGGGAGGATGAATGTTTACCAGGATCAAGCGAGAAGAAGAACAAGAAAATTGAAAGTTATCAAGGAAATACTAACATTGAAAAACAAATTAACAAACACTTAAATAGAAAAAATATTGAATACTAAAACTAAAAAAATACTTCCTAAAATTAAAAAAATGAATCAAGTGGCACACATTTAAGTTTTATTTAAGTTTTTTCAAAATTAGAAGGCTTTTTTTGTTTGTTCAACTAACGTTTTGAAATTCACAATACTTAAGAACTGTTTTTTTTTTTTATTATTTGTAATTAGTAGTAGTAGGAGAAATTGGATGACTGCGAGTTGCCGGATGACTCCAGCAAGAGAACCTGAGTCCTATGAGCGGCCTGTTCTTTGGTCGTCAATCCTCTTCTTGAAAGAGTTGACACTTGGTTCATCAATGACTAAATCGGGTAGCTTGTTCCACATTCGTGCTACACTGATGCGGAAAGCGTTACGTCTGATTAGAAAGTCTTTCACTAGCTCTGGTCTGATGTGCCCTCGATGCCCGTTTCTGGGCGGTCAAACTTGTAGAGAGGTCTCCCAGGACTCCCAGGTCTTTTTTCGTTTTAGTAACCTCAAGCTCGTGTAGTATACCGGTCGACCTAGGATGTGGTATTTATTCCACGGGTTATTTTTACCGTAATGCATGACCTTGCATTTTCCGAGGTTCAGTTTCATCAGCCATTTGTCGCATTATGCTGCTAAGGCTTCCAGGTCGCCTTGCAGCTGCTCATTACAACTGTTCGTGATTAAGCGCACGATGATCTTGCAGTCATCTGCTTACAGCTTACATGGAAAGCTTATATGTTCTGGGAGGTCGTTTATGAAGACCACGAAGAGCATTGGACTAATGACTGAGCCCTGAGGGACCGAGCTCGTGACTGGTGTCCAGTCCGAACAGTACTCGCCGAGGACAACTTTTTTCCTTCTGCCCGAGAGGAACGCTCTGATTCATCTGAGTACGGTTCCTTCTACCCCGTGAGCCGAAAGCTAGAGCAACAGTCTTTGATGTGGAACCTTGTCAAAAGCCTTCGAAAAATCGGTGTAGATGACATCTACTGGGCACTTGTCTGCGATCGCTCTTGTCGTCAGTAGTAGTAGTAGTAGTAGTTCTTGATGCGACACCTAACATGTGATTGTCTAAGCCCATCACCGCCAATTAGCCGTGTAGAGCTGTAGCAGCCGATTCCATTGAACTTATCAAAAGTCATTTTGAATTTAGCGGTTGACTTGGATTAAGCCACATTTTCTGGCAACTTATTCCAATGCGGAACTACTCTGTTTGAGAAAAATACATGTCTGGAACTTACTGCAGCCGCAAAATCGTTTCTAATTTGTACATTTCAATCAAGACCCCTGCATCTAAATTTTTCTGAAGCATCCCTCTCTCATAAATATTATTAATTTTTGCGTCATCTGCTAACAATTCCATTCTTTTTCAAACGCAGTCAAGTAGGTCATTTATGTACAGAACAAATATCAGGGGTCCAAGTACAGAACCTTGCGGAACTCGACTACAGTACCTCTGACCATCTAGAAACTCCATCACCAAGAACAACTCGCTGAGTTCTTTTACTCAAAAACCTTTGAAGAGTCTAATAGTATACTGTTACCTTTCCTTGACAATAACTTCCAGAACTTTACATGCGACTGACGTAAGTGATACGGGATAATTAACTGGCTCTAATTTACTTCCTTTTTTGTAGATCGGGGACACATTTGATCTTTTCTACTCTTTTGGGATTTTTTCTGTTTAGCTCCATATAAAATAAAAAATATTATATCTAATAACTATAATCAAACGTAAAAAAGAAATCGAAATGAAATATGAACGACAGAAGAAAACGATTGTCAAATTTTAGTATAGATTAGAAAATTTATTTTAACAGATAATCTAAATCAAATACGTCGGTAGAAAGGAACAAAAAAGATTAACCGATTATTGGTCACGAAAATAAGAATTAAAAAAAAACGATAATATAATATGAAATAGTAAAACACAAAAACCTATTTAATATATATAATTGGTAAAACACATCAAATCAAACTGTTATTAAATCGACACTTTACATTAAATATATTTATTTATTTAATTGTCATTATTATCTGGATATTGAATATAATTTTTGTTTAGCATACAAAAGTTTTTTTATTTTTGAATCCCTTTAAAGTCTGAATGTTTCATCTAAAAAAAACTAGAGTCTAGTTCAAATAATTTTTACCTTTGAAAACTAAATGGAAGCATTTTAAGAAAATTTCTAATTTAAATTTTTACTTTGAGACCATAAAAAATTCCGAATTAAATCTTAAATAATTGAGAAAAAGTTTTCATTCCAAAAATCAAATTTTATGTAAAAATGAGACTAATGAATGTGTTTTTTTTTACCATGTTTATTCTTTTGGAAGCAAAATATCCAAGTAAATTTATATTTTTTATAGAATAATTTTTTGGTACTTATTCGATAATAACAAACAATTATTTTATTAATTAAGTATTAAGTATAATTCTTTCGAAATTTTAAATTACTTAAAACTTAATAATAAATGTTTTTAAGACAACTTCGTATTGATTACACTTTATTTGAAAGAATTAATTCTTATTCAAAAGTAGTTTGTTTCGTTTTAAAATTTAATAGTGAGCTTTCTTTCTTTTATTTTGTATTCTTTTATTATGTCTGAGATTTATTTATTCATATATTCACAGGAAGAGATTTCAATTCAGGAAATTTAATCAGATAATCTAATTATTTAGTTCATTTTTAACATTTAACTTAGCAATTTTAAATACAAATTTCATTTAAAACAAATTTAAAAAAAAGTTCTGATGATGTTTAAAAATAAATTTTTTCAAAATTTTACTTTTTTTTATAAGATATTAAGTTAAAAGTTTCACAAGACTAATTTTATAAATTTAAGAAATTAAATTTTTTCGCAAAAAAATTATTTCTGTTTATAATTGGATATATTCTAATTTATAATTTAACAAGAATATTTTAATCATGAATGCACCAGGGATTGTTCTCAAACCTTTCCAATGAGTTGTTTCTATGAATTTACTCTTGAGACATATTCAACATTAAGTCGAGCATGTTACAACTGTCCCAAAAATTACACTGATTGTCTTAGAGAAGACTGTATACCTGGTGACGGAATCATTAAAACAATTGAAACAGTTAACCGTCAACTACCAGGTCCATATATTCAAGTATGTTATGGAGATACCATTTTTGTAAATGTTAAAAATAATTTGAGATCACAACGTGTGGTAACTATCCACTGGCATGGAGTTTCTCAATCGAATAACTCACAAATGGACGGAGTTGGAATGATTAATCAATGGCCAATATTACCATACACTTCATTCCAGTACGAGTTTATAGCTGATACTCCGGGAACTCATTTTTGGCATGCTCATTCCGGCATATTGAGAACAGATGCAATTTTTGGCCCCTTAATAATCAGAGAAAAGGATGATATTAATAGAAAACTGTATGACTATGACTTAAAGGAACATTATTTGATATTAAATGAATGGCATAGAAATCAATTAATAAGTATATATGGATCTTATTTGCATAATGCATTCTTTGGAATGGAATACTCTATTTTAATCAATGGAAAAGCTGGCTTTACTGATCAGTCGAATATCTCTGTTCCTTTAACAACATTTGATGTAAAACAGGGATTTAGATATCGATTTAGATTAATAAATGCCGCAGGAGAAAATTGTTTTATGCAAATTTCTATTGATAAACACAAGCTGAAAATAATTGCAGCTGATGGTCATCCAGTAGATCCGATTGAAGTAGATTCTATATCTCTTTTAGCGGGTGAAAGATTTGATTTTGTCATAAAAACTAATAATTCTGTATCTGATTATTGGATAAAAGTTAAGGGAGAGGGAAATTGTGCTTTTAATAAACTTTTTCAAAGAGCCATTTTAAGATATGAAGGCTCGGCAAACAAACTTGATTCAAAATTACCATTTAATTATGAAGATACTGAATCAAATGGCACAGCTTTTAGGTCAAATGTAGACTCTACAAATAATGTCAAATCTTATTCGGATTTAAAAATTGTTCAAAATTATAGTGTAAAATTTTTAAATCGAATTTCATCACAAGCAGATAAAGTAGTTTATTTAAATTTCGATTTAAAACCGTTTGATGATCCAGAAGTCCATGATCCAGAACTATATCCATTCAATAGATCTGTAAATACATGGTATTCCTCATTTATAAATCAAATTAAATTTGAAATGCCTTCAAAACCAGCTTTGCTATATCCACATGAATTAAAAAATTTATGTAATGAGACTAATTTACCATGTGAACATGGATCATCATTTTGTGCTTGCACTCACTATTTAGAATTCAATTTTGATGAGTTAGTTGAATTTGTACTAGTTGATGGAAATGGGTTTTTTGAAAAACATTCTGTTTATTTACATGGTCATGATTTTGCAGTGATAGGTACAGGCATATTAAAACAAAAAGGAACCGGATATTTGACAAATGATGAAGTAAGAAAATACGATGAACGAGGAGCATTAGATCGTAATTTTGACAGACCAGTTATCAAAGATACAGTTACGATATCAAGTGGAGGTTATACAATTATTCGATTTATTGCCAACAATCCTGGATTTTGGCTCTTACACTGCCACATTGATAGTCACTCAGATCCTGGTATGACAGTCTTGATTAAAGTGAACCAAAAACAAAGCAAAAGTGAAGAGACAAATACTTATTTCATTGATTATTTAATTTATTTTTTGAAACATTTTATTTTTAATTTTTTTAATATGTAATTGACTAAAAAATTTAAGGAAAATAATTCTTTCTTATCAAATTACGTTTTTACCCATTTTACCAAAAAACATTTTGTTAAAGTTTTCTGGAGTATTATGAATTAGATTTAAAATAAAAGCTTTTAAAAAATTTTTTAGATTTTTTTTGAATAACACTGATTTTCTGATACAGACAATCGAAAATCAAAAATCAAAAGGAAACCCAATATTCGATATTCTAATTCTCCTATTACTGCATTGATTAAGTCCAGGATCAAAAAAGAGCGTTATCTATTTTTTATTTTAATATTAAAAATACATTTTTCAAATAATTTCAAATAATATTAAGTGAAAATTAGTCTACAATTAGTAATTTTTTTGTTTTAAATCAAAATATTTAATTCTTGATTAGATTATTTAAAGAATAAGAGCAAAACTTCTTAATTTAATTGAATAATATTTTTTGATAATATAAATGCTCGAAAATTCTACTCGTAATTCTAACCATTGATTTTGAATAATAATTAGAAATATAAAATGATATTAATAATTTGTCACCCTCTTCTTTCCTCATGCGGGCTTTGGCAGAATTATGACGGCGTCTTTCACTAAGAAGCCAGCAGGTTTAGGTTAACCTGTTTTATTAATAATTTAAAAAATTATTATTTAAATTTTTATTTATTATTCTACATTATATTAAAATTTAACTAACAATTAAAGCAATTAAAGCGCTAACTTGAAATTTTTAGCGCTTTAGATGCCGAACTGGGAGGGTGCATTGCTTGATTTATGATACTTCTTTAGTATGTGAATTCCCTCAGGTACTCAATCTTTGTATCATGAATTGTGATTGAGGTACAATCTTATGTGACTTTGGATTTGGTTCCTTATAATACGAGTCAAATTGGTTTAGCGTTTTTTCACCAAATCTTGAGTATTATATATCTATCGGGAATGAGCTAGCTTTTCTCATATCATCATCGGTCACAATTAGGAATTGTGTCCGAGAGAGAACACAATTTTGTCATTTTTTAGGAATTACGCACCATATTTTTCAATTATGTATGAACAAAAAGTTTAATGATAAAGTCTTTAAAATGCGAATTTTTTCATCTCACGATGATGTTTTTATTTTTCAAAAATTCTTAAAAAAAGTTTATTATCATTTATATTATATTATTTTAATCAATTTAAAAAAGACATGTTGTTTTAATTTGTAATATAATAATTAGATAAAAAATGAATAAAAATATAATTAGTCAGAAAAATTAATCTTTCGTTTGGTTATTAATAGCCTTATTTCTATCATTTTTTTCATACAAAACAGATAAAATGACAATAACTATCTCAATCAACTCAACTAGACTTAATAAACTAAATCCAATAAATAGGCCCAATAGTCCACCAATATTCGATATTAAGTCAACTATTTCCATTTTTTTTAAACTCTTCTATTTGTTCGTATTCCAATGAATCATAGAATATATTTATTTTAAGTAAATTCTGTTTGACAAACTCTAATGAGTAATTGTAAGAGGAGTTTTTTCTATTAAGCATTTTAACAAAACTTCGGCGTATTTTTTTCTTTATTTTTAAAGCACTTAAATAAAAAATCCGAATATGTTTTAACATTATTAAACCAAAAACAAAATCATATTTTATTAAAGACCCGAATCTCTAAGCATTTGGGGCATTTCACAGATACTCATCAAAACTAGCCAAAACATTTTGATTTAGCTAGCTCAATTCTATCTGTCAAAATTGAAATATGTTGCAAAATTATCATTACAATTTGTTAAGAAACTTTCTATTCCGTAAAGTTAGGCAAAAATTTTGATTTTAACGGATTAATTAAGGAATATTTTTACTTGTAAATAATTTAATACTTAAGCTTTTTATCTTATTTTTATTCTTCAAACACTGAAAAAAAGGTTAACAACCCATTCTGAGTGACCTAGTGGAGTTTTTTCTTAAAAAATCTTTATTGATAAAAATATAAATTTCCACATTGTGAATAAATTATATTTTCACATTAATTTTAGAAAAGCTAAAATTTTGGGTTTTTTTTTTTAGAACTTGCTTCTTATGTAAATACTGCACGCTTTATTTTACAGTGCGTTGTCATTGGCCGAGAAACGGCCTTAAACTAAATAAATAATAATAATAATAATATTTTCACATTAATTCATGAGACATGTAGAACCATATCTAAATTTCATAATTTTTCAAATAATTTATTAATCTAAAACACATTTTGTTATTTGATAAAAATATTAGAAAATAGTACATTTTCTTTAATTAAAACAGCATTTTGAATTAAAAAAAATATACAAAATTGATATTTTTTAAATATTATAATAGAGAAATTTAATCAACAAATGCCTTGATCATAAAAAAATGAAAAATCCTATCCTTGATTTATTTATCTGTATAAAATGAAAAATATTAATCTTGTTTCGTTAAGGGCTGCCAACAGTTGCCGAAATTTTATTAATCAAAATTTTCATAGTTAATGCGTAAAAGCGTTCAAAATAAACTCTTTTTTAAATTATTAAAATTTGGATCTCATTTTACATTCACTTAAAAAACATAAATAAAAATTTCTAAACTAATGGCTGATGAGAATTATCTTTTTGGTGATTAAGTTTTTTGAATTTTATTTTATTTTTTTTTAAATCAATATGAATTTTTTTAAAGACTTTTGAAATAATAATAATAATAAGCTATCCAGATTATTTTATAAAATTAAATTAAAAAAATAAAGCAGCTACCATGCTTTACTAGCCTGCTTTATAGAGACCAAATAAAAGATCGGTATGTGTTTGGTGGTTGGCTATCCTAGACTTCGTTGAGGAAACTTCTTTTATTTAATTTTATAAAATGATTTTACAAATATAATAAAAAAATTTATAAATATGTAAAATAAGTTGTTTATTCCGGATAGCTTTTTATTATTATTAATATTTTTAAGTGTCAATTCGAAATCATTTAATTACAATTCAAAATCAAAATATACCAATTATAAAATTTTAAAATAAAATTTACAACTAAACTCTATTCAAAAAGACCAAACCAAGATTTTAACATCAAACTGATTATTTTCTTTTTATTTAATTTAATAACGAAATATTCAATTAATTTTAATTAGGAAAAATTATTCTTTTGTCAAAAAATTTATTGGATTTTTTTAAAAGTTTCATTTAAAAAAACTTCTGCATTGGTATCAATTTTCTTTAATAATATAGCAGTGAAAATCGTATTTGAAAAAATCATCAAAGTCTTTCACAATAAAGTCAGGATTTACTTCGGCGTATATCAGAGGATTTTTAATTTTATTAAAAGCAATAACTGGACTCAATTGTTCCAAGGAACTTATAAATTCTTCATCTTCATTTTTTTCTTGACAATTTCTAATTGCAGTTAACTTACAGGTCATTTGATTGCATTTTATCTCTATCTTTTTTTCATTAACTTTTAGTTTATTTTCAGACGTTCCTGTACTAATTTTTTGCAAATCACTATGAATTAGTTTTTCAAAATAGAAACTCAATTCTTCTCTATCTTTTATTATTGTTTGGCAAATTTTGTCTTTTTTTAAAAGAGTCAAATTTGGATCTATTGACGATAAAATAACTTTTTCCTTATCGTCAACATTTACTAAATTCAGATTACTACAAATTTCGTTTTTAAATTTTGCAAAATCTACTCTCGAATCATCTAACAAATCATCACATTTATTAAAAACTATTGTGTATTTATCTGTGCAAGCATGTCGAATTAAATTAAATAAATTTGAAATAGAATTAGTTTCAGCCTTGTGTTGTGCATCAAAAATCAAGCATACTCTATTTAGAAAAGAAACAGAAAAGTAAAACTCGAGTTTGTTTGCAGCTTGAATATTATCGAAGTGAGCATAGTCTATCAAAATTAAATTTGGATCATTGAAGAGAACGTAGGGCATTGCAGTCTTAGTAGCTTCGATTGAACTACTAGAGGTATTTTGATTTGTTAACAATTGGGAAAACGTGGATTTACCTGTCTTTTTTGTTCCTAAAACACCTAAAAAATAATTTTCACACAGAATATCTCTAATGCGACGATTAAAGTTTATTGTTAATAAAAGCTTTTGTTCTTCAGGTTTTGGATGCTTGTTAATTATGTTTTTTCTACTAATAAATTCTTCTAGGAATCCCAAATAAGGCAAATCATAGTAGCTATTTTCTAATTCATATGTTTTCATAATTTGTTTTATAAAGACTCTATACGAATCATCAATATCTTTGCTTTTGAAGTAGTATCCCCATAAATAACTTAGCATATTACGATCGAAATTTATTACTGATCTTACAAAACATTTGGACCAATTTTCTCCAATAAAAGTCGTACAAAAATCCATTTTTATCTTATAAACTGTTGGAATTATGTTTCCAATAAGTTCACTTGATGAAAAAGAATCGATGGCTTTTCTTAAAGGTATATATTTTGTACTAAAACATATCGACTCCAAAATGGAATTATGACCATCATCGAAATCTGTGTACAGGCAAGACAGCAAAGCACCCTTAAGCTCATTTTTCATTTCGTTGTTCAAATTAAAACTTTCTTCTTTAACATTCCAAACTTTGTCTAATTCTTTAAAGATATCTAACAGCTCTTTTTTATTTTCTAGCAAAGAAATATTTTGATCTTTTATTTCTAACTTATTTATAATATCAACAAATAATGCAGCGGTAAGATAGAGCTTGCCCATTGGCATATCTTGAACACTTTGTTGTTTATCAGTCAAACTTTCCTTGACGTCACTTTGTTTTATTGGAATTTTCAGACTAATGCAATTAAAATGTCCAAAAATTTCACAGTCAATTTCAATAACTTTATCTCTCAATTTATTTTCTGACGTTAAAAGACACTTGAAAATGTTGAACTTGTAAACAAGTGAAGTTTTTGATTCATTTTCATTAGAATATTTGAAAGGATACTCAGAAACTTCGGTCGAAGTCGAGTACAACTTATATTTAGAATTTTTAATTTTAACAAAAAGTATCTGATCGTGATTTTCTCCACATAAAAATAGAAAAAGTTCATCCCATAACTTATTCTTAAATAAGATTATTTGTTTCTCAAAGTTATCTTTCTTTAAATATAAATCATTAATTTCAACTATTCCATTTACATCAAATATTGTTCTTTTCAAAATATTATCCAGTTTAGAAAAATATTCATTCATTTTATGATTTTCGATGCGTTTTATAAGATTTTGATTAATTATATTCTCTTTTATGGAATTAAACATTGAATTAGATTTAATATCAGTAATGGGTTTTAATTTATATTTTTCAATTCTAAACATTTTTCCAAACGGATGATATTGTGGAACAAATTTTTTTAAAACTGTATCCAGGATCTGAGGGAGCGCGCATTTTAGAAATTCTAGCAATTTTTCATTGCTTATTTTATATAAAAAAAAGTCTAAAGGCTGAATGATGTTGTTATTCGTTTCTTGTCTTAACTTAAATAAATTCCTATTGTGAATTAAGTCGGCAAGATCGTCCATTATCGAGTTAACAATATCATCTTCATTAATGTAAAAATGAAAATTCTCACCAGAACTAAAATTTTCACAAAAGGTTTTATCGGCGAATAATGGTGATCCAAATCCGATGAAAAAGACGTTTTTCGCTTTTTCTTTGTCTATTCTAGAAATTAATTTTATGGCAGTCATTGAGGCGACAGCTGCGCCCAGGCTATGACCAGTGAATACAATTTTATATCCATTTTTTAATTTTTGCACAAAATATTTTAAATTAATTAGTTCTGAACGGCTGTATATTCCTGAATGAAATTTTCCACTGATAATTTCATTTACTTGTGAAATACAATTGACGTCTGTGAGAAAATCGCTCAAGTTTTGAGTTCCACGAAAAGCAATAAATACAATTTTGCTAAAAAGCTCACTCTCAAAGATCATATATTTCAAATCGTTTAAGCCGAAAATAAGATTCTCGGTCTGATCAACAGATTGGCTGACACATAATTTATGTATTGAATGACCAAAATCCGAAAACATTCCTTTTTCGAGTTCATAAAATGGATACTCCTGGTAGATTGCATTTGATGCTAAAGCACACAAGTACAAAATTTCTTTATAATTTGAAGTTGATTTTTCAATCTCTTTATCTATTGTTATGTTAAAATCTATTAATTCTTCTTTGTTCATATTTTTGTATTTTTAAGTCTAAATTAAAAATAAAATCAATAAATGTGCGTTGAAAAATTAATTTGACGAATAAACATTAAATCTAAGTTTAATGTTCGAAATTTTTTTTCTCTAAATCTCCTTAAAGGCGCTCACCGAAAAATATAATAATAATAATAAAAATAAAAATAATAATAAAGACAACTAATTAAGTACTCTTTTAAATTTTCAAACATATAGTTTCATTAACTTCTTGCACTTGTTTGTTTTGGTTAAAAAACTTCCATTGTTGTCATGCCACAGCTTTTTGCGATAGCTCTAATGTTGCGATTTCTTAAAAATATAACATTCTTTTTTTTCTTATTTCCTATTATTTAATATTTTGAGAAAAAGCCGGAAAACCGCAGATTTTTCAGCATAATCTACCCACTTTGACATTGAATAGCTATGCGACCGCTCATCGTAGACTCACGATCAGGGAGTTGTTGAATAGAGGAAGGACAAAAGGTGAGCAGGCAACACGTTGGCGAAAGATAACTGCAGCGGTCACATAGAAAATTGGTGTTTTTTTGCCAAAATTGCCATTTTTCAAATGTGTTCTACTCGGTAATTGATAGGTTTTGATGCCAATCTTAACGTGGTAGTGTTTTTTTGAGCATAGCTCTGGATTATTTGGTAAAAAAAAGGGCCAAAAAGGTCCAAAATACCAACTTTGAAAAAAAATGTTTCCGAAATATGAGAATATGGGTATTTTGTAGATTTTGACAAGATCTATCTAATAGTATCTGTGTATTGCCAATGTCATGATTTTTAGAAATCCATTATTTTAATGGTGTTTTAACTTTAAATATTCAATGGAATCCAGGCAAATTGAATATCATTTTGTAGATCTCAGTGAAATAAATCCATAAATATGCTTTGTTTTTGAATTAGATTTGAATGGCACTTTTTATGAGTCTCAAAAAGCCATTTTTCGAGGAATTACTACTTTAGAGTGTTCTAAATAACTTAGAATATTTCCAAAATATGAATATATGCATATCAGTCGATTCCTTTATATGAGATCTACAATTTGATATCTATTTTAGAGTAGTTTTATAATTATCTTTACTTAATTTTCTCAGAAAATTCGTTTATTTGCATCTAAAAGTAAACAAAATAAACAACAGAGAGGACTTGAGAAATGAAAATATTAAAGAACTAACTAAAATTGGATTATTGTCTTCTTAAGAGTTTTAAGCGAGCGAGGCGAAGCCGAGTGAGCAATATATTACCTAACAATTATTAATTTAACAAATATAGGAACAAACGAAAGCGAGCCGAAGCCGAGCTTTACTTCATCTTCTTAATCTATAGGGCACACTTCTGCGAGCCAAAGGCGAGCACCATTTCTGCAGCGAAGCTGCATCTATCATAAGAGTAAAATATGAAAACTTTTGCTTAAATTATAATAATTAAAAAGTAAATATTTAAAAATACTCTAAGGTGTTTAAAACTCTATAGTTTACCATTAACTCTTTACGAATTTCAATTATGATAGTTTTTACATCATCAATTAAAAATGGCTTACTATACGAGCAGACTAAAAATTGCCAAACAATTTTTAGGATGCCCATTAGAAAAAATGAAAAAACTGTTTTCTTTTTTTTCGTTTTGAAAATATTCAAAAATTTACTTTCATAAAAAACATTTTAGTTATACAAATCATTTTTTAAATAAAAGTCAAATTATTGTTAAAAATTCAAAACGTTTACCATTAACTCTTCTCTTTTTATTAAAAAAAAGTCAAAGAAAAAAATCCTTAAAAAGTTATAATTTCTGTAAAATATTGAGAGAGGGAAGGCCTTGGGTCCGACCCAGAGATTCTGGTAAATAAAATTAAATCATATTAAATATAGAATTAAAAATTGAAAAGTTTTTTCATTTTGCAGATGGGCTTTTTATATTTGTGTTCTATTTAAATTTTAAAAATTTTAGTTGGGCTACGATAATAAAATAAAAGCGTCATCATGTGACAAAAATTGGAAAATGTTTAAAATTATGTTCGTTTTCTAGATTTTCAAAATTTAAATAGTTAAATTTGTGATTATGTTTTGAAATTAACTTTCTAACTAAAAATTCATGATAATCCTTTGAAAATGCATCTTTAGTAAAACTAATATAAACCTTTATACTTATGTAAATTTCTATAAAACAAAAACTAATAAAACATATCAAACAAAATACATTTTTGGAAAATAACTCACTAAAACATAAATAAAAAATAGAAATAAAGTTATAGCTCTTGAAAATTAATACTGTCTTGCACAGAAGTATTGCAAGTTCTGGATCAACTTCATCTGGTAAAACTTCAAATCGTTATACTCAATTAGTGTAGGTTTAACACCTTTACTAATTACAATCGAAAGTGGAAGAGTTTTAATTAAAAATCCTTTCGGTTATTCTCAAATATCCAACAATTATCTGTCTTGTTATTTGACGGAATGCCACCTATGATTTTAATGGCCTCAGTATCAAGTTTTTTTCGTTTATCAAAGAATTTTTTTTTCCATTTTTCTTAGCCTAGATTAAGTTAGATTTTATCTCGATATGTATTTTAAAAATTAATCACAAGAAAATTGAAAAATATAAATTCAAATACATTTATTTATATAAAATGATTCAATTATTTCAATAAACAATTCGAAAAAGAATTCCAACTATTCAATTTTCAAAATAATTATATTTAGATATTTTTAATGATTGGAAAAATGGCTGGTTTAATCTTTTTTAAAATCAAAAATAAGACACAAATTAAAGATTAGTTCTAATATCGAAAGAAAAACTATTAATATATCTAGTTTTAATTGATAGCTTTAATACTCATAATTTTTAAAATAATTTACTGATCGTTGAATATCGCCGGCGAATTATTCATTATAGAATGTGGTGTGTCTCCTTGTACTCTAAAGAATTTTAGCAATTCTTTCTCCTTTGAAATACCTGCTAATCTCGCATTTCTTGCCTCTTTCTTTTGGTAAGGCATACACCGTCCGCTCTAGGCCAGTATGGTGTAATTCGTCTATGAGTTGACCCTTAGGCTTTCGAAAACACTGCAAACTCTCTAGAATTTAACTATGGTCAATTACACGTCTTGTACAAAAATTCTAAATTATTAAAAAGCTTCATAAGTCACTCTTATTTCTCTGAAAAAAATCTGCCTGGTTTGTCTTTCCAGGAAAAAAATAAGCCCAAAAACGAAATCAAAATCCATCAGTCTTAAAGCCCATCTCAAAATTCTGGCTGTTGGCTTTGAAATCGTTCAATAGCATGGTTATCAATTCTCAACTTGAACGGTCTTCCTAAAAGAAAAATCCAAAACTTCTCACATCCAAAAAAAACAACTTTGCCAAATGGTCATCTTCGTTTGCTCCGTGTGCCATAATATCATTCAATAGGACTCAATTTCTCCTTGTTATTTCAATTTATCAAATGACTTGTGACAACCCAATTAAATAGATAAAAAAAAAATAATTAAATTTAATCATTAAAAAAATAGTTAACATTTGAATTAGATTGAATTATTTACAGAATTACACTACTTTTACAAAATTACGAATTAACTCTTGAAACTTTAGTTTTTTAAATCTGTATTAGTCATTCAGAGGACCCCTTTTGTTCAAAATATTAAGCACTAATTATTTTTATAATTTTATATTTAAAACATTTTAATTAAAAACTAAACTGTTACTTATCATAACTCGATTGTAAATTAATGTAATTTCCCTGTTAGGATTTTTATTTTTTTCATTCTAATTAATTACATAAATTATTTAAGACGAGTTTTTTATTTTTACTAACACTCTAGCTAACGCCAGACTTAACTTTTAAATAGTAAAAAAATCTTTCATAAAATTTGATTTTTCAATAAATTATAAAAATGTCTGCATTAGATTTCAGCAAGATGATCATTAAATTTTATTAATTCTTTTAGCGAAAATCGCCAATGTTACCACAATATACAAAATTGATTCAAATTTTGTTGCCAAGAATTCACGTCCATTCAATATTCATTAATTCTCAAGCCAAAATAATTAAGTCAACATTTTTGAAAAGTTTTTTTTGTTTAATTCATTTTGACTACATTTTTAATATTTAAAAACATATTGTTTAGTTTGAATAATTAAAACCATTATGGGATGTTCCATGAAAACATGTTTAAATAATTAAAATATTTTAGAATGTTCTTTGGCTACGTGTCATATCACAGTAATCCTCACTAATAAAAATATATTTTGAATTATATTGGTTAATTAAATAAATGAATAGAACAATAAGAAAAAGTTAAATGAATTGATTGATAAATGTATTAATCCATGCGCTTTCTTCGAAGAATAAAATGTTCTATCTTTTGTTCGATCTTTTAAAATAGACATTTTTTGTTTGATCATATAATTTCTCTATTTTGAAATTTGATTTAATTGAAAGACATTTGATGAAAATGCATGAATGAAAAAAATACTTTTAATTCATTTAATCGACTAATTTGATGGAATATGACAGAATATGATCAAATTATTTTTAAGGATGCTGACGTGCTAATTGTGCGGAACATCGACTTTTTATCTAAGGCATACAATGAAAAAAAATAATTATTCAATTGCAGCTACTAAAGACATATCAAATCGAAAGATATTAAGAACTTTTAACGCAGGTGTTCATGTGTTGCTACCTAATAAATCATTTTTTAAAAAATTAATGTTTATGAAAGATGATCCCAATTTCAATTTTGAATCAATTATGGCTGACCAAGGGTTTCTATAAAAAGTCTTCAATGGAAATTGGTTAGACTTCGGTTTTAAATATAATGCAAATTTAGCTTATTTTTAAAATTAGCCAAATTTGCTAAATTAGGATGGTGGTTGTTTACTTGTTTTGGTTAAGAAGAATTTAAAAATTCTAAATTGTAATTTCTTTGATCAAATTGAAGCTATTTCAATGGAATTACAATGCAATAATGAAATCATTAATTTTCTTTTTAGCTATAAGCCTCCATCTACAGATAATTTATTTTTTATTAATTTCTTAGAGCAGTTCATTCTAACAAATGATACCAATAAAAGGCTTGTTCTTGTTGATGACCTAAATATGGATCATTTAAATTTTGATATTAGGTTTACGGAATTTCTAAAAAACTTCTCTGTAAAAACAATTACCAATCAACCAACAAAAATTAATATTAAATCCAATACAAAAGATATTAATGTTAAGTTAAGTCATATAGATCATATAATAGATCAGGATAGTTTTGATTCTATTTCTTTTATAGTAGGATGTCCCTTCAGTAATCACAAATTTCTTTTAGGCTTATATTCTGTTTCAAAATCTATGAAAAAAATTAGCTTTAAATATTTCCGTTTGATTTCTGATAATGGAATTAGTAAAATTGCAAAATATCTAAGAAAAATTGATTTTTCGTTATTTGATAAACTTACAGGAATAGAAGATAAATGGAATGTCATTAAAGATAATATTCTGCTGTCCATTTAAAAAAGTTAAAGATAGGAATAACCAAAAATGTCCTCAGTTTGATTCTGAATTAAGAACCTTTAGAAAATATAGGGATTTTTGCTATCATAACTATTTAAATTGTAAGGATATAATTAATTTTAATGATTACAGGGAGGCTAGAAGATATTTCAAAAAACTCAACCGTCAGAAAATGAAATCATATTTTGAGTCTAAATCTCAGGAACTACACACATTATTATAGATGAATGATATCCAATGCTATATCAAGCTGTCTTAGGCATTATAGACAAAACACTTAGAGAGGCTACTGGTAAACATGACACATTTTTTGGTGGAATTTCAATCATACTTATAGGTGATCCAGGTCAACTTTTACCATTGACTGGATCCCCATTATACCATGATCAACCAAAAGATAATATATCCACCTATGGCTTAGATTGTTACAAAAAATTTGATAAAGCTTTTTGCCTAAAAATTATGGTAAGACAGCAAGCAGACAAAAACGAGCTTGATCAAAAAAATTTCGTGTTTTAATGTTTTGGAACGGTTTAGAAATGGAATAAATGATAATAAAACAATTGATGATTAGAAATTTTTATTAAAAAAAGAGAAATAAAACCAAATAACATAAAAGAATTTTCTGATGCGATTCGGCTATTTCCGGATAACTCTACTTGTACGAAATATAATCATAAAAAACTTAAAGAATTAAATATGCCTATTTATAGGCAAAACGCCGAAAATAATCCACCTATAACAAAAAATATCAATGAAGAATATTTTTATGGTTTAATTAATACCTTGAATATTGCTTTAAATTCAAAAATCACCCTGACTACAAACTTGTAGACATCAAAGGGTTTATTCAATGGAGCTAATGGAATAATAAGAGACATCATTTATCCAAATGAAACTAATTACAGAAATGGCTTAACGTCTGTTCTTTTGATTGAATTTGATTACTATATTGGACCTCGTCTATTTCCGGAGGACGATTATAGACACAATTGGATTCCTATCAACTGTTTGGAAGCCTATTATAACATATTAAATTACAATAGGAGACAATTTCCTATACGTCTCGCTTATCCTGTAACCATTCATAAGTCACAGGGACAAACTATTTCAAAAGCGGTAATAGACTTCGGAACAAAAGAACAAAGTTTAGGGCTTACTTTTGTTGCCTTGTTTCGACTTAAACACTTGAACGATTTTTTGATCCAACCAATGACTTTAGAACGAATCCAAAAACTACACCATCTAAAATGTTAGAACCAAGATTAAACGAAGAAAAAAATATCAAAAAAATAGAATTAGACACTTTGGAATATTTGTAAAGGCGTTGAAATGCTGATGGTAAAGGCGCATTTGACCAAATTAGAGCATAGTTGGTCAAGTTGAAAAAAATTCGATACAAAATATTTTCAGGGCGAATCGAGTGTGACAACTTGATCGAGATTAGAAGACTTCCCTTCCAATGACTTAGCGATTTTATCACAAAATTTGGCTATGTATAAATTGAATTTATTGGAAAAAAGCAGATATTAAAAAATTCGATTAAACAATTGTAAATAAAAATAGCCTGAAATTCAAATATTCGAGATCTAATTTAAAAAATTCATGAATTAAAATTAATTTCTAAATAAAATAATTCAATAATCTACTGTTAATAAGATAAAATTGATAATTGAGTCGATAAGTTGATTAGTAATTAAAAAAGCCATTTGAATTTTTGTGAGTAAAAATAATTTGGAATATATATTGGGATATTGTTGTAATTGGCAGAATTAATGTTAAATGGAATGGCGTTAGTACATAAAAATTTGTTCAAAAAAATCCGCAAGTGCTATTAATTCAATGAAAAATGCATCAATCTTTATTCCAATTCTTTATTCAGTTCGAAAACTTAAAAATTTATGCTTTGCACATTTTTTATGATTCAAATCTAATTCTTAGCAGACAGATACCTATATAGAAGATTAGATTTGTTTATATTAAAATCGATTGTAAAATTTCATTTTCTACAGTCAAGGAAAGCCTTCTTTTGTTTATTTTAGATATTTAAACACTAAATCGTTGAATTTTAATATTTATTTATATACATGATATGCAAATTGTTTGTCAACTAGTCGAATTTCTTAAATTGGTTATTCAACTGGTCAAATAAATCAATCCAATGATCAAATCAACGCAATCTGAATTGTTTTTTTTTGTTTAATTGTTTTTTTGTAAAAATATTGTTAATTTTTAATAAATGTTATAAAAAATTCTATTTTTAATTTTAATTTTAATATTTCAATTAGGAATTTCTTTATTTGAATTTTATATAAAAAATTTATTATACTAAAATTTATTTATGCATTTGAATGTGGCAAAAATTTTAATTAATAGATTTAAATATATTAAAAATCTTTACATGCCTGTTAAGAAAATAAAACATTTGTATTTCGTTGATTGGGCAGATTCAATTTAACTATTTTAAAAATTATTATATTCACAAATATGTATTCTTTACTCTATAATTTATTGATAGTTTTACTAAGACTTTTATTTTAATTATTAATTGGGAAATTTTTTATTAAATAGGGATTACCGAGCTTGAATTAGAGAGAATAAAACACCTGAAGAGCGTATGCAACGTTTGGGCTTGTTCAATGAAAGAAGACGTGAACGTCCTGCTAATAGCCCATATTATAATCAATGGAATATAGAGCGCAACAACGCAATTGAGATTGATAATCAAAGAAATTTAGAAATTCAATATTGTAATGCTCTTTTTTGGCCTAAAGAAGTCAACACAACAAGTGTTTATAATTTATGCTGTGAAAGAAAAAAGATTGTTGTGCCTATTTTAGATCAATTTCATACAACTCTTATTCAATTGCTTAATCGAAATAATCGTGTTCAAAGACAAATACACGAAGAGTTTATGAGAAAAATACGACACTATAATTCATTATTAGAAATGGCTATTGTTAAATCAAATTTTGATCCTGAGAATTAGACAATTTATATAATGATATACATGGGTTTAATGAAAGGCATAATAATCGATTGCCATACTTGTACAAAGTATATGGTACGGTCTTTTATCGTATTCCATTAATTTTTAATGGACCAAATAGTAATTTTAAACTAAGAGCAGCTCAGTATTTAATGTTGGACAGATAGATCTATTGTTGAAAATATGGTTTGAAATTGGGAGGAACAAAATAGTCCTGTCTCTGAGGAAATAGTCGAATGCTTAATCAAATGTTTGCTGATTCAAATCAATTAATACGCCTTTTTTTAACAAATAGAAAAAAACTTCGTCTTCAAAATGAACAATATGGAGAGGTTAGGGTTAGGGTTTTTGTTTTCTTTATTTAAAAATATTTTTTATTTCATATTAGATAGTTAACTTTCTATTAATCGTATCTTTTTCAATATTAACTGTTAGTTTTTTTTTGATTAAATTTTTATAAAAAATTAATTTTTTAATTTATCTCAAGTCTTTTTTACATCTATATATTTAAAATTACATCCATTTTTTGAACAAAAAAATTATCTTTTAGTGAAGACCCTTGTTCAAAAATAAAAAAAAATAAAAGGTAAATTTTATAAGTCAAAAACAATCATATCAAACAGATCATAATCAGAAAGATTGTTCCTAATTGTTACTGATTATGTCATGAGGAAAACTACCTCAATCTTGTGCGATTATTTAAAATTCGATCAAACATGTAGGCATGGATGAAGACATGCAGAACTGTTTATTGAAGTATTCCA
Organism: Brachionus rotundiformis; assembly: GCA_016802295.1. Lineage (NCBI taxonomy): Eukaryota > Metazoa > Rotifera > Eurotatoria > Ploima > Brachionidae > Brachionus > Brachionus rotundiformis. The sequence continues at coordinate 88,486 of JAESIW010000207.1, forward strand.
AAAATATGTGAATAGTCTGATTTAAAGTAACTATGTTTGGCTCAAGAAAGAAACGCTTTTTAAATGTTTGTTAATAGGAACGGAATTATTAAAAGCGATTTAAAATTCTTAAAAAATTGATGTCATAAGCCTTAGTAAAATTTTAATTAATGATTAAAGCATTTTTTAATAGATTTTTATTATGTTTTCTTTAAAAACTACTTCAATAAATGAAAATAAATTCTCGCACGGCTTGAGCAGCAATATAAGAAGTGGAACATTTCATTTTAACTTTTCACTTAGTAATTTTATTTTCGTCATTCTTAGTATGACCAGCTTTATAAGGCAATCTCATATTTTCATAGATAATTTGTGAATTTTTTAGTAAAAAATTTCTTTTCATTATTCTGCTAACTTAGTTTTTTGTTTAAGTTGAGGCTTTTAAACTGAAATGGAGCAAAAAAAAATATGCTGATAATTTTATTTAACTAACTAGTGAAGAAAATGTTATTTTTCATAAATTGTATAAGAAAATCATTGCCATTTTTGTTCAAAAAAAATTTTCTGCGACAAATTAATAATGCTGGTAGTTCAATTGGTATTTGAGGATTTTGGCGAATTAATGTCGTAACCTCAAACTTTGAAAAATTATTTATTGTATTAATAATAAAAAAACAACATGTCCCAATGCTTAATCCTATGAAAAATATCCAAATTAATTTTAAAACTACAATATTTGTTTTAAATATTTTTGAAAAACCATGTAATGACAAATCCTGTATCCAAGTTAAAAAATTATTTTTAATCTTTTCCAATTTAATGTCAGATTTCATGTTTTTTAACCTAAAAATACAAAATTGTATTTTATATTATTATTTGTTGCAGATGTATTGATTTAGATTTTTTTTTAATAAAAATATTCAACATCTTTTGAGTAAAATAAGTCTTAAAAGAAAAAATTTAAGCTTTTTTATTAGAGGCTTAGCGAAAATGACTTAGCATTTTTAAATGAATATATTTAAATGTTTTTTCCTTAATAAAAGATTATTCAAAAATTAGTTTCAAACTCATTTATTTCAATTTTTTTTTTGGCTTTAAATTCAATAAATAAAAAAAAGTGGTGCCAACATTTTGTTCATAATTTTCTCTAGTTTCAGAATCTGTATAAAAAAGTAGGGGTCGGTGGGTAAACCGCGGACTAGTGGCAATTTCTGTTTTCTATATAATTAAGAAATTAGGATATGAACTTATATTTTTTATCTTTTACCAAATTGGTCACAAGTTTTTCTCTTTAATAAAAATTTTGTTATATATATGTATTCCTTTATTGTGTTTTTTAATGTTTTAAATGTAAAGAAGTAATTTTTTATTTATTTGATTATTTTAGTTTGAAAGGTTAAAATAAGATAAAAGTAATATTATTTAAGAATAAAGATATTGCTTTATTTATCTGAAGCTCTCTAAGTCAAAATTTTTTCTTAACGTGCCTAATTTGTAGATAAGAACTATGATGAAATTTCAATTTCTCAAAAAATTATATATTTATTTACTTTACTAATATTATCTTTTAAATATAACTTTATTAAAAATGGACAGCCCAATTGAAATAATTACTGAACAAATTACCATGTTCTTCGAAAAAAGAAACAAAATTGGTGAAAAACTTGCTACGTATTTTAAAGATATTAAGATTATTTTTGCTAAACTTTTGGAAGACGGAATGGATGAAAATGAAGCAGCAGAACAATTTACATTTTTTGTATTAAAAAGAAGAATAAATGGCACCAATTTTCTACGCTTTCATAATTTAGGCTCTTTTGCCAAAGAAAGTTCTGGATTTAACTTATCTTTTAGAGCTGGAGGCCGATTTTGGTGAAGCATGAGACTTCAGTCACAGGGTTTTAAGAATATATTAAGCAATTTAAGATTCAATGTGACTCGAAAAGCTGCAATGAAATTTATAAGAACTGGTACTGTTGTTTTATCGGCTTTCTTTGTTTATTTTGATGTAAATTCACTGATTGATAGTTGGAAAAAAAACATCCAAATTTAGTTCAAATTGAAGCTACTATTGATAGTAGTTCTAAAAGAGAGGATTTGTTTCGCGACTATTGTCGCCATTCGGACGCCAGTGACGAGTCCGATTACGAGAAGAGACGCGAAAAAGAAAAAAAGGAAAGAGTTGAGGCTTAGTTGCGCTAGCGAAATAAAGAAGTGATGGAACAGCTGTCCAAGTCTGATTATATGAAAAAGCTGGAGGAGGAAGGGCCGCAAATAATTTTTTTTTCTAGACCTTTTTTTGCTCTTTTTTTTTGAATAAAGAACGTGCTGATTTTAATTTTTAAAATGTAATTTTTTTTTAAACATGATGTAAAAAATTTACTATTCTATCTTTTATTTTTTTTCTGAAAATAAAAATAAAAAATTAAAATTTCAAATTTCTTGAATCATTCTTCTTTAATAATAAAAAAATTATTTCAAATTTTAACTTAAAAAGACTTAATTTAAATTGTTTCCTTAACAAAATAAGATTATATTTTATTTTAAAGTCAAAAGTCTGAATTTTATCCTTCGCGGTTAAATTTCATTTCTCAGGGACTTACAAAACAGGTTTTTTTAAAAACCAAATTTTATAAAAATTAATTTTCGTAAAGATAACTTATTTTCTCAAAAATTATTTTTAAGTTTGATTACAAAATATGCTATCAGCTATTAACAAGAGCCTAAATAGGCTAACAGGAACTAATATTTTTTTTCAATCTGGTCGGAAACGGCCCTTGCCAAAGAATAAATAAATATTTTTTTTAAATAGAACTTAGTAGTAGTATATGAACTGAACTCGTATTCAAGCTCAAGTATAGTTTAGTAATGTTATATCAGTCTCTTCAAGACAAGACAAGATTAGCCTCTTCTAAATTATTTACAATTTTGAACATTTTGATAAGATCACCTATCTGTCATCTCATTTGAAGATAGGTCAGGTCCATTCTGTTTATCCATTCAGTTTAATGTCCTTAACTCAGAAACTAGTCAAGTCGCTCTTAATGTGCATTTTCCTACTCTATGTTTCTTTTACACAATATGGATACCATTAGCTGATGGCATATTGTACATTTGGTCTAACAAGAGATTCTACAAAAGTGTACAGTTGTGTTTGATAAAGAATTTAAATGATTTTCTGATCAAATTCAGCATCTTATTCGCTTTAGCAGCACCATGTCTAACTTAAACTTTTATATCATGCTTAATAAATATTATAAGATCCGAATCAAAATGTTTTAGCTAAAAGTTGTCGAGTAGACTTTTAAAATTACTTTTTTTTTCGACTTTTGCTCAAGTCTGTTGAAGATAAAGCCTAAGCCAGTTTAAAGATACTTGGCCACATGATAATTAATTTTTTTTAAAAAATGTATAAAATCAGAGAAATTAATAGAATTATTGATATATATTTATTCAATATTTTGTAATATGAAAAACATTTATAACTGAGACTGACTTGAATTTATGGCATAAAGTCTGCCTAACAGATTTCACGCTCTTGTAGCGTTGCTTTATATTACTACTACTATTACTCCTACTACTAAAATTTGAATTAATTTAAGTGTAATTGAATTGAAATTAAAACGGCTGAGCCAGCTTGGAGCCGGTTTTTAACTGAACTTATTTTTAAAATCGGCTTTAAAAACCAACTCCATTCATTAAAACAAATTTAAACCGAATTGAAGCCGGTTTCATGGAGCTGGTCTACCAGCCCTAAAATCAGTCGATTGATCCAAGTTATTATAAAATAACTGCAGTAAAAATTTAGCCGTAGGCTTTGTATTTTAATTCATAAATCTTTAAATCCAATAATCTTTGGTAAGTAGAAAACAGGAAGTTCAGAACATAAAAAATATTAGTTTAGGTTGCTGTAATTATATAATCAATGGCTACATCAAGTCTGCATCAAGCCAGACCAAATTGCTAATGCACAAGATGAAGAAAAGGCATCAATAGGGCCAGAAAATCTGGAATTGGCATCAACTAGTCGAGATAGCGCTTCAACACAGGCCTCAGCCTGTCACCAACCATCCTAAAATTGTTCCTTGACTTGATCTCAGTGACATACTGCACAAGTATAGGTTACAGGCCTCCGATTTCAGCTACAAGTCCATCTATTTTTGCTATCTTTATAAATCCATTAGATTCAAACTTTGCTGAAATATACCAATATGACCTGAGATCAATCGAAAGTTGTTGAACAACTGGTCGAATTTGGGCAAATATTTACTCATTAGTTCCAAATTGAGCAAGGTCTAAAAGCACTCGTTTTTTTCCATTATCATCCTTATGATGGCTCTACATTCTTTTTCACTCTCAACCAGGTTAATATTTTTATAATCAACAAAAAAAAATAAAATTTAAAAAACATCATTTATTTATTATTTTAATTTATTTTTTAATCAATTTGAATTAAAATTTTAAAAAATTAAAGAAAATTGCAACAAAAAATCTACAATGACTATTATTATTAGAATGTACAATGATTATAAAGTGTAAAATGACTATTTTTGAAATTAATTATTGTTAAAAATATATGACGAAAATCTTAACAAAAAAATCATTTCATACTTAATGTTGAATGATTTACAATTTTTTGTAAATTATTAAATTTTATGACGAGTTAGTTAGTTAGTATGTGGAATGGAACATGCTTAGTTATAATTGACCCTTTTCTATCCTAGCGGATAATGGGGAGGTGCTCATCTCCTTTTCCAGTACCTTTTTTGGCATCGGCTCCGATCTGACACAGAGGTTGCTGCATCGAGTTAATAATCAACACCGCAAATATTACCCAGTCGAAACCGATACCCCATTTTTAAATGAAAGGGGTTTAAAACATGCACCCCGTAATACAGAACCATTCGTAAGATTTTCCTCCCCTTGCTGGGATCGAACCTTCGCCTCTCTACTTGAATGACTATCACGCAAATCTCTTATACTACCGTTTATAAGAAATACTGATTTTTTTGCTCAAAAAATTTAAATGTGCAATTTGCATTGCATTTTAATAAACAAGTAACCACAATAATTCTGGACTGCGACATTCTAACAAGATTTTATATAATTTTCTTCTAATATTATGATCATTGAGCATCAACTCTTTATTCCATAAAAGGCGCAAGAACCTTCGATTTTAAAGAATGAATCTTTTGCCAATGGACGCATAAAACCCAGTATGTATCTTTTATGTTCTTCATGCAATATTGTCCCTCTTAAATCTTGTAACTAGCCAAGACTTTTATGGTTTCTTTATTGTAAATTATTGACTTAACCGTTCAGTTAAATTTTTTGAATCATTATATTAAAGAAAAATTGGTCATTAAAAAACAAAGTTAATAAAAGTTTGACTTAGCGAAAGACGTTGTTTGAAGTACTAAGGTTTGATCAGCCATAATTAGAAAAGTGCTGAAGAAATAGAGCAAAATGATGATAAAAATGAAATTAATATTACTGAATTATTTTCTTTGAGTAACCAAGAAAGAAATTTTCAGCGTAATAATACATTTACAATTAATACTTCTTTGATTCATGGAGTAAATCAATTTTATTTTTCTCCGAAGAAGGACTTCATCTGAAACTCTTAGTATCAATTTTTTCAGATTAATTCTTATTATTAAATTTATCCATCTTCAACTTATAGCTTTGATAATATTCAAAATTTTTTTAATTGCATTTCTACACCTGATACTACATCATTAATAGTAACTTATACTAATAAACGTTTTATTAAATTATTGATTGATTGTATTGATTTTACTCCTAACAGTAATAAATATAAAATAAAATAAAAAATGATAATTAAATAACCTTTGTCTTGAATGTTTTGTCTTGTCCGCATTGCTAATCAGTTGCTTGGTGGTGATAAAAATTCGGAAAAACATGAGCTGATCGTTATCTACAGCTTTCTCGAAACTTGGACAAAATGGTTTGTCATAATCGTCTGGAAGCTCCTTCCGATTTTGGTGCCATAGTTCAAGATCCCGAACGTTTATTTGTGCTGGACCGTAGTTATGTTTACGTATAATAGCCAGATAGTTACTAGTTTACTAGTTTTAGTAGGACTAAGTTTTTATTTGTGGTCAAAAGAAAACCAAATATTTTATTTGCTTTTTTTAACTTAAAGAAGCTGGAAACTTTCAGGAGGAACAACCAATGTTTTGCTAAATTTTTTACTAGTTTTGAAGAAGCTCCGATTGATTATGACAATTATGTAAAAAGTTATTTTTTCCAAATTTTCACTCAAATGTAATTTTCTTATTAATATCTATTGTCCTGTTTTAAGCTAAAAAAACAAGGCCTACAAGTCTCAAAATTTAGCTTAAAATTTATATTTAATTTTAAATCCTAGACAAACTTTAAAAACGAAACAGCTCTTTATAATAATATGCTATGATTAATGAATAAAATACATTTGGCTATTTATAAGCTCAAATCTCAAATCTAATAAGTTTGGCTAATCTGGGAAAGACTTCTTAAATTATAACTTTAAGCCATCTGAACTTGCAATTCATTTTAATTCGCTAAAAATACAAATTGGCCAACTAGTTATAAGTCTCAAATTATGTATTTTAACGTTATCTCACACATTTTTTTATACAGTGAAATATTCTAGAACATTTTCTTAAAAAATCGTGCTTTTAGAATATGAGCCTTTCTTAAGCTAAGAGAGGACTTACAAGTCTCAAAATTTAGCTTAAAATCTATATTTAATTTTAAATCCTGGACAAGCTTTGAAAGAAAAACAACTATTTAAGCTACTACTTTAGTTTAAATGTTACACTTGTTCAAAATGAGTTTGAAGTTAAATTAATAATAATCTAAGTTAATGAATAAATTTAAAACCAAAACAACTATTCAATATCTAAGTTAAATGCACAAATTTCTATTAATAGTTTTTCTCTATAAAGCCAAAATACTTTTAATAGTTTTAATGTTTGACTTGACTTTAAAGATCGTTCATATCATTTAAGAGACAATAAGTTTAATTAAGAGCCACCAGTTAATTGAACCTTACTTATAAATGATCGATTTTAAATAATAATTTAGATTTAATTAAAAATGGCAGCTAGAACATTTTTAACAATGTTTAACGAAGCAAAAGAAAAAGAGCATTTTTTTTCGTTTAAAGATTTGATTTGCGCAGTCGGTTTTCTCACTCCGGACAAAAGACTCAAAGCACCATTGAATTATTCACAGAGTTTAAGCGAGATTGTTGAAAATTCAAAAGAGTCTATTGTAAGAAATTTATGTTTAAACCCAACTTTGGAACAAATTCCTGCTTTCGAAACTAGTGTGTTGAAAGATTTAGTCACATTTTGCGTTAGCAAAGATTATTCTGAGAACGATTTGGCGCAGTGTCTATTTTTAATGCACGTTGGCAAAACAGACTGTAACAAATTGGACGAAAACAAAGCGTTCATCTTTTTTTGCAACTGCTTTGGAAATTTTCGTTCTATTGACACCCAATTCGACATAACTCAAAACAAATTATTTGTCGAACTCAAATCCATTTTTTCCATTTTAATGAGCACTAAAGCGTTTACTGACGCTATAAACAAATCGATTGACAAGATAGTTGTTCCCAAAGCAAGCACTGGCCAATTCAACTTTCAAAATCTTAAACTGATTTTTTTTACTAGTAAATTTAGAACAATTTATGGCTATTCTGGAAAAGACAGATTATATGTCAACGTGGTCCCAATCTTTGAAAACTTGGAAAAACATGTTTTCGAAGAGCAAAAAAGACTAGTCATAAAATTGAACTTCATTCGTTTGATAGTGCATGAGGCATCACATGTTTTACTAAGATTCAAGCTTGATGATTTGAACCTGTCAAGTCCTTTTCTGGATGGCCAAATAAAAGAAGGAAAAGTTCTTAAAAACATAAAAGAATGCGGTTTCGAAACTGAAAAAGAGTTTTTCAAAGGTTGTGTTGATTGGGAAGCATCCATGGGTCGCAGTATAAATCTAAACTATTGCAAAGAATATCTGGATAAAATTCTAAATGGTGTTTTAGTTGATTTTGACATTTCACTTGCCAATGTCTTCAGTCTAAATATCGAAGACTTTCACAGCTCCGGATTTAGCATCAGACTTGAACCAGATTTATACATGCTTTAACTTTTTCTTTTGTTACGTTCAAAAGCATTTAAACGTAACATTTTTGGTTAAATAAAATTATCAGCATATTTTTTTTTTGCTTTTTTCAAATAATAAGTCTCAACTTTAACTAAAAACCAAGTGAGCAGTATAATAGATAGAAATTTTTTTCTATAAAATTCACAAATTATGTTTGAAAATTTGAGATAGCCTTAAAAAGCTGTTCTTTACTAAATTAGTTGACGATAATACAATTACCATACTACAAACTTTTAGAAAGATAATTGTTGAATTGGCCGTGCGAGTGTTTTTTTCTTTATTTAAGTAGTTCTTAAATAAAATATAATAAACTTCTATTAAAAAATGCTTTAATCATTAATAAAATTTAAACTTAGGCGTATGCGATAAATTTTCAACATTCATTTTGATTTTTGATAGCATTTAGATCCTTTAAAAGACATGTTGAACAAATAATAATTTATGCTGTCAGTCATTTGTCAAGTCAAAGGTTCTCTGATGTCACGCATGGGTTCTTCGGATGATTAATTCATTCAAAAATTTTTAAGTGTTCCTTTCTTGAGCCAAACATTTTCAGTATAAATAATAGAAACTTTTCACATATTTGGGGAGATACTTCAGGTGTCGGATCAAAATAAAAAGTGTCAAAACAAACTAATTAAAATAGCAGTGTGTCAAAATAACAATTAGCAATAAAGCAAAGATATTAAATTAATCAAATAGCAAGTTCAAAAAAGCTTTATTAAAATAGTAAAAAAATAAAATAAATTAATCAATCAATTTTAGTTAATTGATTAAATGACCAATGACAAATTCTTTAAAAATTCTAATTTATTTTCCGGCTTGAAATTAGCAATTATTTTTTGCAATCTTTCGTCTTGTAAAATATAAAGTGGTTTTCTTTTACTAATTAGACCAGTTCTTAATTGAAAAATTTTATTTTCTATACGATTATGTTCATTGATTAAATTAAAAATTAACAAATAAGGAAATGGATGCTTGCTCAACATTATTTGTAAGCAATCAGCCGTACGGCTATAAACGCTCCACAACTTAATTGGGAAAAGTGGTTCAATCACATATTGTTCCAAATTATTATATCTACCTCTTTTAGAAAATCTTTCACCAACATATGATTTTTCAAAGTATTCATAGAATAATTCTACACGACTGTCTTTGTACGCTGTTTTTTAAGTTCTTGAAAAGTAGTCATAACATCGTCAAGAGGCAAAAAACCAACATTTGAGCAAGTTTAAAACTCAATTTCAACTCTTTATTCGCTTTTGATTCAACTTGTAAGCCAAGTTCTTGAATTTTTGTCCTTATAGATTTACGAAAATGAAAAAAACAGCCATACAAAATAGTGCCAGGAAACACTGATTTTACCGCGTTTATAAACACTTGCTCAAAGTCAATACTAATTGATTTTGGATAGATAATAATGTGTCGTCTGATTTCAAGCAATAAATTTTCATAAATTGCTTGCGTCTTTCTTGGCAAAAAAGCAAATATCACTGGAACTGGGCTTGAATTAACAAGCGCATGAAATGTATACAATTGAGTAAACAGTTTAGGAGCAACTTTAAAAGTGCCATCGCAAAATATGTGGTTATTTTCAATTAACTTTAGGCTATTTTGAGTTGAAAAATAAAACATCTGTCGACGTCTTGATTACCACTATCGTACAACAAAAACATTTGTTCTTTTTTTGTTATTTTTAACCAATCAGGTATATCAATCGACGCAAGGCTGATATGTTCGGGCGGGAAATCTGGCCTCATTTTTTTCTTTTCTCTGTTAATTACTAATCGATCTGCTTCATATGACGGAAGCTTAGCCGCCAACTCTTCCTCAATAGCAAAATTACCAACATTATTCACTATCTTTCTAGGTGGTTCATCTGCCATTATTGCTTTTACTTTTATAGCTCTTCGACGCTCTTTTAAGAAAAGCTCATTTGACTCATCATCGGTTGACTCAAGATGATCCACGGCAGACTCCGACTGATAAAAAACATATTGTTCACCAATACATTTACCTTCTGTTTTTCAAGTCACTCTACATCCTGTCGATTTACATCTCCAACTAAATGGCGAGCTCTCTTTCTTGGTATTAGTTAAGCGAAAATAATGTCCTTTAAAATGTAATTGTGGTTGTCTTTTTTGCGACAACGTAATTTGAGCTTTATTCGGCTAAATTGAAATTTGAGAAAACAAATTTGTCAAATGATACATTTTTTTATTAATCAAATTTAAGTCCAATCATTCATACTAAAAAAATTAAGCTTTTATGTACATGTGTTATTTTGATAATTTTATTTTATTTTTCATGCTATTTTAACCCTGCTTTTATGATATTTTTATTTTAATAATTGATATTCTAACATTGAGTCGATACTTCAATAAATTGTTTTAACAATAACTCTCCTTGTTGCATAATTGGTGATAGCGGAAAAGTTCGACATTAGTAGTGTTCTGTCAGTTTGAGGAGTGTTGTTGTGTAATTGATTGTGTTATTGGAATGGCAAGTTTTGGCTCTGAGAGTTTTACCATTTTTCAATGGAAAAGGTGAGGCTGAGAAATTTATCCAATATTACGAATTGGAAGCAGTGAAGAAAAATTGGAGCGCATGCGTGAAAGCTGGATTTATTTATATAATTCTTAAGCTCACATCTCAAATCCAGCATAAGTCATATGGTTTAGTCACATGATATGTCTACATGTAAGATCGAATTTAAATGATATAATTTCTGCAAAACAAAATATATTTCACAGACAATCTCATTTAAGAAATTGATTAAAAATAGGATAAAAATTAAAAGGCAGAATTGCATTTAGTTCAAAATGACTAAAAGGAATAGTTAGTGCCATTTTTATTTATTTAATTAACAAAAAATGATAGACATAATAACTAAACCTCAAAAAAAAAATTTGCTTTCAAAGTTTTTTTTAAGTTAATAGATCAAAATTATTTAAAAATTCTAATATTAAAAAAATTAATTTAAAATATTTTTTAATTAATTAAAACTAAGATATAAAAATTTTCAAAATTTATGTAGATTTTTGAATTTTATTTGGTTAGCTTTTTTAAGTAAAAAAAGTAACCGAGGTTATGTTTAATTGTTAAAAATAAAAATCTAATTTTTGTAGACTCTTTTTTACTTAGGAAAACTGTTAACAAATTTTTTGCTAAATTGTTTTACTGGTGTTAAATAAGTTTCCATTGATAATGACAATTATGGGAAAAGTTATTTTTTCTAAATCTGCACAACAGACAAGTGCAACATATCACTAAATTTACAATCAAATTTAGTGCTCATATTAATTACTTTTTTGTTAATTATATTTTAATTAAGTTTAAATACGGTATTAAATACTGATAATATCAAAATTGAAACTGACTAATTTATAGATTAGATGATTTTTTTATATTTTTTCATCTTAAAACGATCTCTGCCTAAATATCATTATTTCCACTCAAGTCTATCTTGCTTTCACCCTACGCATGTCATATTCATTTCGATGAACTTTTACTTATATTATATTGATAAAAAAACTCAATCACTCTAAAATATTTTTCGCTTTCTGGGTAATGTATCCTGAGAATTGTTTTACGGTTCCAGTATGGAAGGTTTTTAAGACTCCTTATATCTAACTCAGACACTCTCAAGCATTCACTTTCGTACATAAATATTAGTTTTATTATTTATTAATTCTAGATTTTTGTTTTTATTAGTAATTTGGTTAATAAAGATTATACATCAATCTCCTTGAGGTAATTATCCTCATGACATAATCGGACTGATATGATTGTTTTTGACTCATAAAATTTATTTTTTAATTTTTTTTATATTTTTGAACTAAGGTCGTCACAAAATGGTCACCAAGATAATTTTTAAGGTCAAAAAATGGATGTATTTTTAAGTATAAAGAAATAAAAATAACTTAAGGGTAAATATAAAAAGTACTTTTTTAAAAATATTTAAAAAAAAAACAGTTAAATATGAAAAAAAAAACGATTTAATAAAATTTGAATTACTAATATTAAAAAAAAATTAAAAAAAAAAGAAAAATTAAGAATTGATTAACTTTTTAAGATGAGAATTTTTTCATTTTACTAAAATATTTTTTTTCAAAAATTCTTATACAAAAATTTATCATTATTCATTTTAAAGTATTTTGATCAGTTTTTAAGTTTTTTTTTTAATTTTAAGTTAAATAAGAGTCAGAAAAATTTCAATTAATTAATTAGCAAAAAAAACCTCAATCTTTCGTTTGAATATGAATAACCTTATTTCCATTGTTTTTCTGAAGTAAAACAGATAATGTGACAATAATTATCTCGACGAACTCAACTATACTTAAAACACTAAATCCAATGAACAGGCCTAAAAGTCCACCAATATTCGATAATAAGTCAACTATTTCCATCTTTCTCAATTCTTCTATTTGCTCGTATTCCAATGAATCATAAAAAATATTTATCTTAAGTGAATTCTGTTTGACAAACTCTAATGAGTAATTGTAAGACGAGTTTTTTCTATTTAGCATTTTAACAAGACTTTGAGCTCTTAAGTCTGTTGGAAAATTGGAATAAGACAGTTTATATTCATAAATTGTCTTATTACATTCCAATGGACAATATTCGGCACAGTTTTCTTTTACATCACTTTGTTGAAAAAATCTTGTGAGTTCCGAAAAGAAACAAAATAATTCTTCAAAATTCGAACAAACTTTTACATCTTTAAAATAAGCAAAATTTGGATCGAAACAGCTACACTTGTTGATTAATGTTTTCTGAAAACATACATCAAAACAAAGTTCCTGACTGTAAGATTCAGATTGATTTAGTGTTGCTTTGTAAACATCTGTTGAAAGGAACTTTGAATGATCCTCTAAACAATCACTGAAAGGATATGGAAGTTTTTTAATCGATTTTTTTTTGATGATAATTGTCGTTTCGTATTTCGAGGCTAAATCGATTCCTCTAAATGGATTTACTCTTGTCTTTGAGTCAAACAAAGTAATATGAATGCCTTCATATTCAGCCAAACTATCCTCTTGATAAGTAGTTTTTTCAAGAAATTCCATTCTTATACCATAATAGTTACCTATGTTGGTTTGTTTGAAAGGCGATTTTCCGTTGTTAAATAAGTAACAATTGCCAAAATACTTTTCAAAATACCAATTAAAATCTTCAGAAATATTACAAGGTCGAGTATTGTAGTAACAGCTTATTAAATAAGAGTCTATCTTAAATCCAAAAGATTTTCTTTCAACATCTGAAATATTTTGGTCCTTGGTGCTAAATCTACTCAAATAATCAAAAAAATCCAAAGTTAAACTTTCTTGAGTCGATTGTTGAGTAATAATTTTCAAAAAAGTTGAATTGAAAATATCCTCTATATTGTTATTTTTCATAAATTGTTCAAGAAAATCATTTCCATTTTTGGTCAAAAAAAATTTTTTGTGGCAAATTGATAATGCTGGTAGTTCAATTGGTATTTGAGGATTTTGGCGAATTATTGTCGTAACCTCAAACTTAGAAAAGTTATTTATTGCATTAATGATGAAAAAACAACATGTCCCAATGCTTAATATTATGAAGAATATCCAAATTATTTTTAAAACTAGATTATTTGTTTTAAATATTTTTGGAAAACCATGTAATGACAAATCCTGTATCCAAGTTAAAAAATTATTTTTAATCTTTTCCAATTTAATGTCAGATTTCATGTTTTTTAATCTAAAAATACAAAATTGTATTTTATATTATTATTTGTTGCAGATGTATTGATTTAGATTTTTTTTTAATAAAAATATTCAACATCTTTTGAGTAAAATAAGTCTTAAAAGAAAAAATTTAGGCTTTTTTATTAGAGGCTTAGCGAAAATGACTTAGCATTTCTAAAGGAATATATTAAATTTAAAGGAAATGAAATTTTTATAAAATTTATTTATTAATTTAGATTTTTTTAAAATTCTTTTATATTTTACAATTCGTTTCACTTTTTTTAATTTTCTTATTTAAACACATCAGAAATTGTTATAAATTTCCTAAATAAAATACACTTACACAAAGGCAGTTAATCAATTTCTTAATTAAAAAGCTAATTTTCGTAGTTATAATTACCATAGAGATCAACTAAAACAAAATAAACTTAAATTCAAAATTTAATTTATTTCCTCTTTTTGTAGAAATTTAGCAATTTATGTGAATTAAACATTTTTCCTTTAAAAATGCTTACTTATAAAATCAGATGAAATTACTTGAATATAAGCTTAAAATTATTTTGATTTTATTTTTATTTTATTTAAAACATTTTTTAATCTAAAAATTTTTTTATTTTATAGCTTTAATTTTTTAAAAACAAAATATTAAATTAATTCTTAAATAATGACTGAGATAATATCTTGAAGAACGGATATGTATTCTATAAATTTTTCGAAATAAATTCGGTCAACTTGAAAGAAAGCTTATTGCTTTTATAGTTTGAGTTTCTCAGGCGGTCTTTTTTTCATTTAACCATTTTTTTAATAAAAATTTCTGTCCTCCACTATAAAGATATTTCTGGTTAGATAAAATTTCTTGAATTGGTTTTACCTTGCTTTTTTAAATAATTAGATATTTTGAGAATCATTTTTTAAGTATTATCTAGTAAATTAAATTTTACAAATAAACAAAAATAATTTGATTATTGAAAAACATCTTTTAATTGATTAAAAAGCCTTATTAGATCAGTAGATACACACTTACAGTCTTTATTAAATATTTGTAAAAATTTTGGTATTAAATGTGGAATAAAGTTTAATCTTCAGTCAAACAAAATTGATTTTTGTCGTCTTTTATTTCAGAATGATTTTTATCTAAAAAATTTAAAATTAAACAAAGTTGAGGAACTCAATTTTTGGGTTTTAATTTATAATCATATCTTTTCTTTAAAAAAAGTATCATTTGATAACTTTAAAAAGTTCAAGACTCGTTTTTCTGGTTGATCTAATCTAAAGCTCAAATGTTTTTTTAATATCAGTATTTTAACCCAATTCTTATTGAGAGTTTACAAGATTTATTTTTAACTTATTTATTTTAAGCGCGAAAATTACTAAGTTAACTAAAATATTGTTATTTTTAATTTGTAGAAACAGATACTCAATTTTAATTGAGGTCTTTTAAAATAGTTTTTTAGCTTATATAAATCAGATTAAAATAACTCAATATGCCTCCTAAAAGAAAAAATATTCACTTTATTTTTTAAATCTAATTTTAGAGAAAAAATTGCCTAAAAGATTTTGAATATTTTTATTAAAAAAAAATCTAAATCAATACATCTGCAACAAATAATAATATAAAATACAATTTTGTATTTTTAGATTACAAAACATGAAATCTGACATTAAATTGGAAAAGATTAAAAAAAATTTTTTAACTTGGATACAGGATTTGTCATTACATGGATATCACATCTGTAATTAATAAGTTCATTTAAGTAATAATTGAGACAGAAATTAGTTGAGGACATGAATAGTAATCATTTATATTGAAAAAATAAAAAGTGATTCATTTTAATTAAGTTATGAGACCAAATTAATTTTTAAAATGGGTAAATTAATAATAAGTAATGAGCCCATTCAGTAGCCGGATGAGCCAAAATAAATAAATATAAAGATTGATTTTAGCTAAGTTTTGCTTTAATTAAAGTAGATAGGTAAATTTTGAAATTTTTACAAATTAGAAAATAAAAGATAGTCTGACTAGAAGTTGTAATAAGGAAGAATAGATCACCCATTTCCTCAGCTATGGTACAAATTTTGTTGTGAACTGAACAAATATTCAAAAAATAATCGTTTTTGGTAGATTTTTGGTAGACAATAAAAATCTGAACAATTATGCCGAAAAATCTAAATATAATTATAAAAATCAGGTTAAAGACCAAAATATTTAATGTAGATCGAGTAGATTTAGTTTTGTTTACGTTTTTGAGAGTATTCGAAAAACCTAGGACTTCCTTTTTTTTTATATTTGATCGGACTTTTAAAATAAATATTACTTCTGTAAAACAAAACATGACTACACAGATAATATCATTTGAAAAATTAATTATAAATAAGATAAAAATTTCAAGAGCAGAATTGCGTTGAGACGGCTTTAATTGAAAAGGACTGTAAGGAGTAATATAATTCATGAAAAAAAACTTGCTATCAGGATATTCAACGTATCCAAATTGTATATCAAGATTAAATTGAAAATAGTTAATTTTGTTCATAAAAATTTGATTTAGCAAAAGACTTAAAAAGTAAAAAACAAGAAACGATAAAATTAAAGGCTTTATATATTTTTTGCTCAATAATATTTTGAGTTTTTGTCTAGACTCTGAATCAAGTAATGTCAGGCGTTTGATCGAAACAAAAAGCTGAAATGCATTGGAAAAAAATTTCAGAAAACTACCAGCAACCTTTACCAAATAAATTTCTAAAATTTGTGAAATAATGAGTGTATAAAAAGGTGAACAAAATATCGAATTTTGGGTGACACACTTTCTCATTTGATGGACAATCATTGTCATTAAATATAAAACAGTTATTAGTGAGTTGACTAACATGAATTTTTCGATAGATATCGTATTTTTCATTTTGTTTTCTGACGATTCTTTTATTTTAGTCAAAATGTAAATGTTCAACAAACTACATATCATAGATAATGAGATGAATATATACTTAAACATTGCTATAAACAAATCGGCTATTTGAAAATAATAAAGATAAAGTGAACTATAAACTTGAAAAAATTGCTTATTTGATTTATCACAATTATTCAGCATTTTTTCAAAATTGCATTGTTCCATTTTTTTTTTGAAGCTAAGACCTTGGGCACACGAATATGGCATTATCATGCTATTGATGTATGATAAATTGAAGATAAAGCGGGCATTTTGGGATAACCACAACATCAAACATGAACAGTTAAGAAACACATTTTCAAATAAGAAAAAAATGGATCCATTTGTTTGAAAATCACGATAAAAACAAAAATCTTCATCTGAATAGTTATAATCAACTAAACTGGAAGAATATTTTGACCCAAAATTTAATGTCAAATATTTTACTTTTTTAAAATTTTCTTTAATGCTATTTGAATCACTAAAATTTATTGATAAATTGTTGTTTATTTTTTGAAGCCATTTGAATCCATTGCTAATCAATTCAAGCTTGTTTTCTAAATTTATATTTATATATTGAGGAGACATATGTTCAAAAGCATCGTTTTCTATTTTATCCAATAAACCATTTAAATTTAGGGTATCTGTTTTATTAAAAATTAATAGCTCCTTGGAAAGAGTGCCTTTATAAAAATATAAATTCAGCTGAGAAATTGAAGCGTTTAAATTTTCTATTTTATCTTCCAAAAAGTGAATTTGATTAAATTTTATAAAATTTCTCGATAATCCATAGAAATCCAAATAGTTCAGATTCAAGTTATTGAAAATCAATGGACAGGTATTTGGATAGTATTTTACAGTGAATGAAAATTGAAGCGACGTAATATATTTGAATATTCCATTGACAATTGAATGACTGCATTCTTTGAAAAATTTGAGATGCGAGTGATAGAACGCCAAATGAATAGAAGAATAGAAATTAGTTGAGATAAAAACAAAATCAGGTTGGGTAGAATCAAAAAAGCTTATTCTATTTATTTTAATTGAAATCTCAAAACGATGATATTTTAAAAGAATTTTAGAAAAAATCTTACTAAAATTTAGAAAGCTACTATAAACCAAATTATTTAAAGGCAGTATATTTATTTCGTTAATATTATTCACTTTTGATAAATTTACACAATTGATATGTAATTGTGAATAATTTTTAAAATTTTGCAGCAATAAAATTGATTGATACTTTTCTTCTATGACCTCAATGTATTTATTAAAGTGTACTTTTTTTGAAAATGTACAATTTAAACTAAAATAAAAGAAAAAAAATAGTGATAAACGAAAAGAAAACATCTGATCTTTGAAGATTTATTTTAATGTCTTGGATCAAAACAAGATTAAATTAAATAAAATTCTAAAATATTGAATAAGCTTACAATTTTTATTTTTTAGACAAATAACATTTTTAAAATATATGTTACTTTAAGATAATTTCAATATGTATTAGCTTTTTTATTTGCTCATTCTTAAAATTAATGATATTTAGAAAAATTTATACCCTTAGCAATTTTATCTTCAAGCTAAGAGATTATTAATAATTTAATCGTCGCCGATTTTTCAAATCCCAGATAATTTTATAATAAATAATCTTTTATTTTGTTAATTTATTAATTAAATAAATTGAAAATTGAAGCAACTGATTCAATTAAATGATGATGTCAGTGCTGGAAAGAAACCAGTAGAGGAAAAGTCACTCAGAAAAATTAATACAATTATTGATTTTATACATTTTTAAAAAAAAAATAATTATCATGTGGCCAAGTATCTTTAAACTGGCTTAGGCTTTATCTTCAACAGACTTGAGCAAAAGTCGAAAAAAAGTAATTTTAAAGTCTACTCGACAACTTTAAGCTAAAACATTTTGATTCGGATCTTATAATATTTATTAAGCATGATATAAAAGTTTAAGTTAGACATGGTGCTGCTAAAGCGAATAAGATGCTGAATTTGATCAGAAAATCATTTAAATTCTTTATCAAACACAACTCTAGACTTTTGAAGAATCTCTTTTTAGACCACATGTACAATATGCCATCAGCTAATGGTATCCATATTGTGTAAAAGAAACATAGAGTAGGAAAATGCACATTAAGAGCGACTTGACTAGTTTCTGAGTTAAGGACATTAAACTGAAAGGATAAACAGAATGGACCTGACCTATCTTTAAATGAGATGACAGATAGGTGATCTTATCAAAATGTTCAAAATTGTAAATAATTTAGAAGAGGTGAATCTTGTCTTGTCTTGAAGAGACTGATATAACATTACTAAACTATACTTGAGCTTGAATACGAGTTCAATTCACAGTTCTATTTAAAAAAAATATATTAGTTCATGTTAGCCTATTTAGGCTCTTGTTATTAGCTGATAGCATATTTTGTAATCAAACTTAAAAATAATATTTGAGAAAAAAAGTTATCTTTACGAAAATTAATTTTTATAAAATTTGTTTTTTAAAAAAACCTGTTTTGTAAATCCCTGAGAAATGAAATTTAACCACGAAGGATAAAATTCAGACTTTTGTTTTTTAGCCTCGTAAGTACAATTGTTTTTTTAAATGCTCTTTAAAAATTAAAAAAATTATTTGTTGTCTCGATTTGACAAGTCTGATTAAAATTTAAATAAAATATAATCTTATTTTAAGGAAACAATTTAAATTAAGTCTTTTTAAGTTAAAATTTGAAGTAAATAATTTTAATAATATTAAAGAATGATTCAAGAAATTTGAAATATCTTGTCAAAATCAGTACTGCGAAACCGCGAAAAAACTTTTGGATTTTTTTACTCAAGGCTTATTAATTGCTATGCGATCAAGAGATAAATGAAATTTACAACACTAAAGCATTCAATTTTCCATAATTTTAAAATGATTTTATCAGATTATGTAAAAAAATTCCAAAAATTTAATTAAAACAGACCATCGGTTTGCACCCAAGTCCATATAACGAATAAAAACTTTTTTCAACTTTTCTCCACTTCTCTTCTATAAAATCTGATATAAATGAGTTGCTAACAAATGGAAGACCCAAATACTCAAAACCATCTACATTAGACAATCGAACATCATCTATTACAAACTTTTCTTGGCAATTCACTCCCAATTTGGTCATAGTAAGGTTAACTGATTTTCTGAAATTGAATTCCATTTTCCATTCTTTTGCAAATTTGAAACAATCTTCTAATAACCTCATGGCATGCCCATAGGAGGGTGAGAGAATTATAATGTCATCACAATACGCAATGATAGATAAGTTAAGACCATTTAACCAGGCACCAATATTAAGATTGGTACAATTTTCTAAAAGCTCGTTAATAAAAAAAGTTAAACAAGTAAGGGGAAAGAACTCCTCCCTGTTTCACTCCCTCAGTACAGTCCAATATTTCACTTAATTGACCATCATACTTGACAACAATTTTCGACAAATTATAGTAGTTGTACAAAATTTGCCAAATTGGTTTAGCAACTTTACCGATCAACTTGTAAACAACTTTTTTTTTTGTAATAGTTTGCCACTTCATTTACAATAAAATACGCATGTTTACTGGACAATTTCTTTTTGTATCCAAATTGATTTGTATGTATGCAACTTAAACATTCCATCTTGTTAAGAATTACATTCTCTAAGATAACGGCCATAGTATTTGATACTGCCACAGGTCTAAAATCTGACGGTGTACTCATTGTCCCTTTTTTCGGTATCGGTGTGACAACTGAAATATTAGAACTACTTGGTAAATAACCAAAGCAAATCGCATTGTTAAAGTGCCAAGTTAAAATAAATATTAAATTAGAACATACACCATTAATAAAAAACTCATTACAAATATTATCGAGACCAGCTGATTTGTTTCCACTTAATTTTTGTATAATAGATTTTATCTCGTCTTGATCAGTCACATCATCATATACCAAATCAGTTATGTTAAAGTGATAACTCTTTACCGAGTCCTGATATTATTTTGTTTTTTTGAATTTTTTTTACCATTATGAGAAAATAAGTCCGAATAAAAATTAGCAAAATCAGCCAAACTAATTTCTTTTGAACATTTATTGACGCACGCTCTATTACGTCTAAATTTTGCTATTTTACGCCAAAATTTAGCGTTGTTCGAATTCCTTAGATTATTCAAATTGACACTTTTCTTTTTTTCTTGTTCATAAGAAATGTTGATCAAAACATATAAAATGTGAATAAAACATTAAAAAAGAGAACGTAGCATAAAAATAAATTTATTTTCCATAAAAGTGAATCAAAACATAAAATAATTTCTAATTTCAGTTAATAAAACATAAAAAAAAATATTTCATTTTAGTCTAAATTTACCAAAAAAGTTACAAAAACATATAAAAATTTAATTAATTTATCATTAACACAAAAAAATTAACTAAAATAAAATTAATTTGAAAAAAATAGAAATAAAAATTTTAGTATATGTTTTATTAACTGTTTTAAATAATTATTACTAGTTTTATGTTTTAATTCTCTCTTTCAGTATTTTAAAATTAGAAAATTTTGTTTATGTTTTAATTTTAGAGCTTCACATTTTATATGTTTTGTTCAACTCTCTCCAAATTTTTCTTACTAAGTGTTTAAACTTTTTCTTTCGCCAATTAATTTGTTTTCTAATTTCCAAATCATTATAGTTAGATGTCTCAAACTCAGCATAAAGTTGTCTGGTTTCACAAATTAATTCATTTATTTCAGTGTTCTCCTGACGATTACAATTAGGAATTAATTTTTTCCATGTTGATTTTTTTAAAATTTTCTCAGCTTGTCTGGCTGACTTTAACAAAATACGTGGCAAATTAATAAAAATTTCATCAATTAGATGAACACAGGCCAATTTATTGGAAGGCACATTAATCTTCTCAACCTTAGATACCAACCAGTTCAGATTATCATTTAGATAACATTGATACATTTCAATAAAATCTTGATCTTTCCAATCAAAATGATGGAACTTGACACTTGTTGCCTCACTTGAACTACACTCACTCACTAAATTAGTATCGATTACACAAGATATAGCATTATGATCACTAAAGTTTTGAGGTTCATCCATAACATTATATTCTTTGATTAACTCTTTATCTCTTGAACAAATGAAAATATGATCAATTCTTGATCTATATTCTTTTTTTTTTATAAGTGTAATCTATTCTAGATTCAAACAAAGAATGACAGTCTAAAATTTCATTTTTAGTTAAAAATCGTTTTAATAATTTGTCAAATTTTTTGCCACGATTGAGATCGCAATTCCAATCACCTAATAAAATTATACTTTCATTTTTATAATCATCAAGAATACTTTCTAGACTAGATATAAATGACTTAAAATTAGCTAACCTTTCTTTGCTCCCATTATCAAATGGAACCCAAACACCTACAAAATTGAGATTTTTGGAACCAATGTTAACTCTAAGTAGCGCATAGTTTAAATTAAAAAAGTCGTAATCAATTACATTAATATTTTTGCTGACAAGCCAGCATTTACCACCATATGGTCTCTCTCTATTAGCAACTGTACCAATGTCCATGTCTGATTGAAAAAAAAGTTTATGATTATTATATCGTTAGGTTAAGTAATAATGTTCTTCAGAATTTAGCCAATGGTCACATAAGAATACAATATCGTGGTTTTGTACAATTTTGTCAATAATGACTGTATTTGATTTAAAATTTTGACAATTAAAGCTAGTTATTCTCATGTTCCATAGAATTTTCTACCCTTATGTCAGATGTAATACTCAATGCTTGTTGACCATATGGCTGATTAGTCTGCTGATGTTTTTTATTCAAAAGATCACCTATCATGTTAACACCATTTCCAGAACCATCTGATCTAATTCTTTTTTTTATTCTACTCTCTTCGGTTTCAGTTTCGACTCTAGTAGAGACAACTTGTGTAGAGCTAGCACCACTTCTAAAAGAACCAAATCCGTCTCTAATAACACTTAAGCCTCCACCCCTACTTGCACAATCACTTTGATTTTTAGTAACCACATCATATTTACCATTAATTAATTTATTATTACTAGGATTTTCAGTCGATTTTTCACCATTAATTTTTTTAACTATTTTTGTTTCAAAATAACGCTTGACTCTAATTCTAATTCCATCTGGCCAGTTATCAGGATCTAAAATTTTTTCCATGTAAATGCTACTTACTGTAAAGTGAAAAGATTTATAATAGTCATTTTTTGTTTTTAACTCTTTTATACTTTCTACTTTGGCAAATCTGTTGATAAACTCCGTGATACTTATCTCATCACTATTTAATGACCAAAAACCAGTATAGTAGTCAAAAAGTTTCAGTGGTTTAGGTGGCTTTGGAGCTGCACCCAACGTTACTGACTTAAGCGAGCCAACTACAAACTTTTTTTTGACTACTTTAGCTCAATTTTCTACCGATTTATGACTCGAATTTTTGATAGCACTTGAATAAGAGTCTTCGTTTCTTTTACTAACTTTCTTTTAATAACTAATAATTCTTTTTGCTCCGATGCACAAATTTTTTATATTTTAAGAATATTTAACCACAATAAAAATTATTTAGTTTAATAAATTAGAATTACAATATCATAATACTTATAATTGCCAACATTATCAACAGGAAATGCAGAAAATATATTTGGATTTTTTTATTCATGACTTATTAATTGCTTTTTGATGAAGAAATTAATGTTTGCCATACTTAAGCATTCAATATTTAATAAGTTTATTGCTCAATTTTCTCAGATTTTTTTAGTTATTTACAATTTTTTCATAAATTTATTTCAAAACATTTTAATCAAATATTGGATTAAAAAATGTGTCAAATTTTTATTTCCTAGTTAACATTTACCGTCAATTTACTGACGGTAAGATAGATAAGAACTATGATGAAAATTCAATTTCTCAAAAAATTATATATTTATTTACTTTACTAATATTATCTTTTAAATAAAACTTTATTAAAAATGGAGAACCCAATTGAAATACTGCAAGAATTCATTGTTGAGACAAAAGCAGCTATTAGCATATTAGAAATGAAAAAGACTGAAATCGAAAATCATCACAATAATTGTAATATAACTCGTACAATCGGTACATCTGTATCCACTGCTGGTGCAGGTCTTTTAGTTGGTGCTTTAGTGCTCGCTCCTTTTACTGGTGGAACATCAATTGTAGCAGCTACTGGTATGGGTTCATTATTTGGAATTGGTGGAGCAGTTGTCAGCGTTGGAACTGAAGCGTATGACTTTTTCGCCTCAAAAGCATTCACTGAACAAATTACCATGGTCTTCGAAAAGAGAAACAAAATTGGTGAAAAACTTGCTACGTATTTTAAAGATATTGAGATTATTTTTGCTAAACTTTTGGAAGACGGTTTTGTGAAATTTAGTACAAAATAAAAAAATAGAAAAAAAATTAATGCTTTAAACGGTTATAACTTTTTTTCTATAGATCAAAAGCCAGCTCTGTAAATGCAACATAGCGCAGCATACAAAGTTCGCTGTCCAAGTATGATTATATGAAAAATCTCGAGGAGGAAGGACCGCCGCCGCCGACTGCCACTGAGCCGGCTCGAAAGCCAAAATAATTTTTTTTTTTTGCTCTTTTTTTTTGAACAAAGAACGTGCTGATTTTAATTTTTAAAATGTAATTTCTTTTTAAACATGATGTAAAAAATTTTTTATTCTCTCTTTTATTTTTTTTTTTTAAATTACTGGGTGTTATGATTTTTTTAAAAATATTTTTCTAGTTCTATTAGAATTACTATTTAGTAGTAGTAGTAGGAGTAGTACTTTCTGCGACACGTAACATGTAGAGTGTCTGAGTCCACCTCCGGCATTAGGCAGTTTGGAGCTGTAGCAGCCTGTTCCGTTAAATCAAGCAGCTTTGAAGCCCGCAGTTGACTTAGATTTTACCACGTTTTCTGGCAGCTTATTCCAGTGCGGTACTACTCTATTTGAGAAAAAAGCATGTCTAGCGCTCACTGCAGCCGCAAAATCGTTTCTTTCTTGAGCAGAGAAGCTTTCTTTCTGGACTCTGATGCTATTTCCTCTTATCGCCGCAGCAGAACCATTGTATTCTGATCTATTCACCAGATCTCTAACCAGGTTTATCTTTTCTAATCCATTCACTAATTTTCACATTTCAATCAAATCCCCTCTCACTCTTCTTTCACTCAACCTTGTTAGTCCCATTCTAGCCAGCCTCATTTCATACGACATACTTCTTAGTGACACAGGGATCTTATTTGCCCGTTCTCGCACCTTCTCTAACGCATTCACATCTCTTTTCATAAATAGGTTCCACACCTGCACTGCGAAGTCAAGGTGAGGTCTCACCATGGATATATAAAATCTTACCCACAACTTCTCCTCTCTACTTGGCAGGTCCACTAAAATCTGATGAGACCATTACTCCTAGATCCCTCTAAGACTCTGTGGTTTTCAGTAAAATTCGAGCTGTTCTCACCACTTTTTGACACATACTTAAACCTTGCACCTCGTCTGCCAAAATGAATCACTTTACACTTATCAGCACACAGTCCCATACGCCACACATTTATCCAGTGACATACTGCGTCTAGATCTTTCTGCAGCATCGCTCTGTCATAGACTTTATTTACTACGCCAAGTATTTTTGAATCATCCCCATACAATTCCATTCTATTAAAAGGAGATCATTTATGTAAAAAACAAATAGAAGGGGTCCCAGTACAGGCGGAACTCCACTCAATACCTATGACCATCTTGAAACTTCATCCCCAAGTACTCGCTGAGTTCTCTCTCAAAAAGTCTTGGAACCAACTAGCCATTTCCTCACCTAACCCATAACTCCGCTTTTTATGAAGAAGGCATTGATGCTGTACAGCATTAAAAGCTTTAGAAAAGTCTAACAGTATTTCATCAACACTGTTACCCTTTGCCAACTCATTCGTGATCATGTCTAGCGTTTCAAGGAGGTTAGAAACACATCCTTTCTTTGGAACCAATCCATGCTGACCTCCAATCATGAGCTTATTCTCTTGAACACTCAAGCATTCAATTATCCATTATATTTATTTAATTTTCACAGATTTAGCAAAAAAATTTAATTTAAACATCTCAATTTTTTAATTTTATAAAAAAATTTTATATATTTTATTTTTTTACATATAACTCATCAAAAATTTATTGTTTATAAATTGGTTAAATTAAAGATCAAATTATGTTTTTGGTAAAAATTAAAAGTTTTAAAACAAAGTATTTTAAAATTTAAAAAAAACTTATTTTCACAATTTGTCTAGAATATAAATAAGAATTTAAATTTGTGGTGATTGATTCAAAAAAATGTTTGTATTTTGACAAAAATTTAAAATCTAAAAAATTTATTTAGTGTTAATAATTATATTCTTTTAATTCAATTGATTATTATTATTATTTTTTATGTCATCAGCTATATCATTATTATTTAGCCATTTATTCAGAGCGTTTAAATCATTCGATTGATTTTGTAAACTTGTTAAAAGTTCTTCAATTTGCACTAAATTTGGATGTTTTTTTTTCCAACTATCAATCAGTGAATTTACGTCAAAATAAACAAAAAAAGCCGATAAAACAACAGTACCAGTTCTAATAAAGTTCATTGCAGCTTTTCGAGTCACATTGACTCCTAAATTGCTTAATATATTCTTAACACCTTGTGATTGAAGTCTCATGCTTCTCCAAAATTGGCCTCCAGCTCTAAAAGATAAGTTAAATCCAGAACTTGCTTTGGCAAAAGAGCCTAAATTATGAAAGCGTAGAAAGTTAGTGCCATTTATTCCTCTTTTTAATACAAAAAATGTAGATTGTTCTGCTGCTTCATTTTCATCCATTCCGTCTTCCAAAAGTTTAGCAAAAATAATCTCAATATCTTTAAAATACGTAGCAAGTTTTTCACCAATTTTGTTTCTCTTTTCGAAGACCATGGTAATTTGTTCAGTGAATGCTTTTGAGGCGAAAAAGTCATACGCTTCAGTTCCAACGCTGACAACTGCTCCACCAATTCCAAATAATGAACCCATACCAGTAGCTGCTACAATTGATGTTCCACCAGTAAAAGGAGCGAGCACTAAAGCACCAACTAAAAGACCTGCACCAGCAGTCTTTTTCATTTCTAATATGCTAATATTTTTAATTTATTAAATAAGACAAATAAATCCTTAATGCACAACTTAGACTTTTAAGTTTCAAAATTTATAAAAATTAGTTTAAATTTTGGATTGATTTTTAGTTTTAAGACTGTATTCTAAGATTTAATTGAGTGTGTAAACACATCAGCTATAAAGCATTTCAAACACGATATCATTAGCTCAAAAAACTAGTTAAATTTTCTTTAAGCTTTAGATTTAAGAATAAAGATATTGCTATTGCTTTAAAAATGGACAACCCAATTGAAATACTGCAAGAATTCATTGTTGAGACAATAGCAGCTATTAGCATATTAGAAATGAAAAAGACTGAAATCGAAAATCATCACAATAATTGTAATATAACTCGTACAATCGGTACATCTGTATCCACTGCTGGTGCAGGTCTTTTAGTTGGTGCTTTAGTGCTCGCTCCTTTTACTGGTGGAACATCAATTGTAGCAGCTACTGGTATGGGTTCATTATTTGGAATTGGTGGAGCAGTTGTCAGCGTTGGAACTGAAGCGTATGACTTTTTCGCCTCAAAAGCATTCACTGAACAAATTACCATGGTCTTCGAAAAGAGAAACAAAATTGGTGAAAAACTTGCTACGTATTTTAAAGATATTGAGATTATTTTTGCTAAACTTTTGGAAGACGGAATGGATGAAAATGAAGCAGCAGAACAATCTACATTTTTTGTATTAAAAAGAGGAATAAATGGCACTAACTTTCTACGCTTTCATAATTTAGGCTCTTTTGCCAAAGCAAGTTCTGGATTTAACTTATCTTTTAGAGCTGGAGGCCAATTTTGGAGAAGCATGAGACTTCAATCACAAGGTGTTAAGAATATATTAAGCAATTTAGGAGTCAATGTGACTCGAAAAGCTGCAATGAACTTTATTAGAACTGGTACTGTTGTTTTATCGGCTTTTTTTGTTTATTTTGACGTAAATTCACTGATTGATAGTTGGAAAAAAAAACATCCAAATTTAGTGCAAATTGAAGAACTTTTAACAAGTTTACAAAATCAATCGAATGATTTAAACGCTCTGAATAAATGGCTAAATAATAATGATATAGCTGATGACATAAAAAATAATAATAATAATCAATTGAATTAAAAGAATATAATTATTAACACTAAATAAATTTTTTAGATTTTAAATTTTTGTCAAAATACAAACATTTTTTTGAATCAATCACCACAAATTTAAATTCTTATTTATATTCTAGACAAATTGTGAAAATAAGTTTTTTTTAAATTTTAAAATACTTTGTTTTAAAACTTTTAATTTTTACCAAAAACATAATTTGATCTTTAATTTAACCAATTTATAAACAATAAATTTTTGATGAGTTATATGTAAAAAAATAAAATATATAAAATTTTTTTATAAAATTAAAAAATTGAGATGTTTAAATTAAATTTTTTTGCTAAATCTGTGAAAATTAAATAAATATAATGGATAATTGAATGCTTGAGTGTAGTAAATTTCATTATTGATATCTTAAAAACAAAGCAAATTTTTAGTCTTGAGTAAAATAATCAAAAAGTTTTTATTTCTTAAATTTAATTTAAAATTTCTTGAGTCATTTTTCTTTAAATTCTGCCTTAGATATTGAAGAGAATTATGAAAGTATAGTGTTTTATAAGCAAAAGATAGCATTCTATCAAGTATTCTATGTCGGAATGCTAATAGGCCATACTTTCTAAGATGTTATTAATATCATTAAAGTTATTTACGTAAAATTTGAACATAATCATCATCTCATCTCCTTTCTAAGTACCTATTTGAGCGAAGGTTCGATCCCCGCAAAGGGAGAGAAAATCTTATGATTGTCTCTGTAGTACGGGGCGCATGTTTTAAACCCCTTTAAAAAAAAAGGGGGACAAGTTTCGACTGGTGGATTTGATTATTGCTTTTGAGAAATAGCACAAGAGATATAGTCAAAATAAGGCAATAAACATGTCTTAAAAAACTGTAAAGAGGTTGATAGAAAGAACCCATGACCTTAAACTTGATAAGATCTTATTTAAGATCAGATCAAGAAACTTACCTTATTCTGAGTAAGAACTTGAAACAAAATCTTATACTTTCAGTAACAAAACTTTGCATGGTTCGGTATCGGATCTTATAAGAGATTTCTAGGAAAAAAAAGTAAAATTAAGACTTTTTTTTTCTTAAAAGATCCATAAAAGATCTTGTTGTGTAGTCAAGACAATTTGTTGTCCTAGCGGCTGTCAGCTGATTTTTAGCTTATTATTCAGGAGACGATCCTTAAACATTAGTTAACTGTATTTTAGAAACATGTTAGCTAAACCTAATTTTAAAATAACACGAGCTAGTATTTATTCTTTATGGATTCTTTTACTTAAAAAAGAGAAAATTCAAAATAAAAATTATTTTAGCGAACAAGCCTAGTTTTTAATTTATTGGGGAATAAATTAGTTATCGGCTTAAGCGTGGGGATGTAAGTTGGACGTGTGCAAGATTGAACAAGATCTTTAATTTTAATTTAATTGTATTTAAATAAAAACTTATTATCTTAGAATATCTTTTTTTTTCTTAGAGAAACCAAACAAGTGATTTCAAGATTAATTTAAGATTTTAATTTTGATTGGTACTTATTTAGGATTTATAATTAAAAGTTTTGAATATTTTTTAAAAGTTAATTTTATAGAAATAATAATAAAAAAAATCTAATCAATATGGAAGTGATGGCATTGATATATCTCGATTAATAAGTTGTTCTTGTCTTCCATCTTCATCATCACTTCCACTACTACTCCCTCTACAACCACTATTTACTCACCTTCACCATGTTCGACATCTTCATCATCTTCACCACCGTCCACTTCGCCATCTCTTCGGTCTTAAAACAAAAATTTTATATAAAATATTATGTCGAAAAAAAAAGTTACCTTTTAATTTTCTTTTGGTATCTAAGCACTTTTGCCTTAATGACTTCACTATTGAAGGCCAGTTGTCGACAAAAGTCTCAACTTTCTTCAATTTCTTGATGTAGCAAACTTTAAAAACAAATAAATAAAATTAGCATTAAAGAAAATATACTTTTGCTCATTTTTCCTTGTTCAAGGCCTGGAACCCTTGCTCTTAATGGTTCAACAGAGCCTTCAGTAAGCTCTTCCATGGTAAATAAAATGCTTAATAACTTTGTCCCGTATAAATTGATATTATTTCTGTTAAACGAGGCCGAAGTTAATAAGCATCTCCCGTTGAAAACCTTAAAAAAAATTTAAAAATACAATAAAAACTGAAAATGTAAAAAAAATAAAAGCTTACCAATTCAATCAAGACCGAGTGTGTCTCTTGCCTCGACAATTTGTTCTCTCGTGAAGAGCTGATTCTGTGTCTTAGCCGGTTGAGGTTGGTCGAGTTTAGCTTCAATGTGCTCCATTCGTTCCAAAATAACGGCGAGATTGCCGTCATTTATCTCTAAGAATTTTTTAAATTCGATTTGGGTGGTCTCAATATTTATTAATTTATTTGAAATATCCCTTAAATGCGGTCCAAAATACAAAGAAATTGCTTCAATCTTTTGGTTTTTAATTTTCATCTATTATCAAAACATCTGATAGATGATGTAAAATTACATGGATCAATATTGAGTCATTCAATTTTTAGTCTTGAAAGGAGTCTATGATATTTTAGAAAAAGCTTAAGTGAAACAAGAGGTCTTGACTGACAAATTTATTAAGAGTAAATTTACATCAAAATTATTATTATGGTTTAAATTTATCTTAAAATTTTCAAGATGGAGGATTACATTTTGAGCTTTTTAGTCGTTTACAAGATATTGAACACAATAATGACAATTCAGATTTATGCGATTTTGTTTTAAGTTTACACGAGAAAAGAAATATAAACAAAAAAAGAGTTCAACTTTTAGAGCCGATTTCAAAACGAAAATTAAATCGATTTGAGCTAGAACAATTTGAGATTGAAAAATTTGATGATGATGTTTTTATTAGTTTTAGAATTTCGATAGAAACTCAATTTTTCATTCTATAAATTATAAAAAAGCTGGTGAAAATACTTCAAGTTATTCTATAAAGTACATGGTTGAAGGAAAAGTTTTTTGGTTTAGTTAATTATTTTATAGAGATTGAAATTTTTTTTTATGTTCTTTTGTTTGCTTTAAAAACGACTAAGACATGTCTTTTTGATGACATAAAAGTAAGAATTCCAGATAATTTTCAAACTTTAAAGCGGAACAATATTTTTGACAATTTTTTCTCAGTTTGTGAAAAAAAATAAGATATGTTGATAATTTATGCTGATAATATCATATCAAAGTGTATTATTTATGAAGAAAGTGACAATGTATTTTATTTAGTTGAGTTTCTAAAGATGAACACGATTAAATATTTAAAGTCATTTTATTAAAAAACATATTGAAATTAAAATTGCATTAAAAATCTTATTTTCTTTTTATTTTATTTTTTATTAAGACTTTTAAGATATTTTCTTCTTATAACTTACCAGATCTTAATATTATCTTAATGGCAAAAGATTATTTATGATTAGAAAATAAGATCTTAAAAAATTTTCTTGAAAAATCTTATCTTAAAATGACTATGAAATACTTAAAAATGAGGTCTTTTAAACACTTTTAGGCAATGATTTTACAAGAATCGACTTAAGAATCTAAATAAAGATCAAGATTAGACATTTGTTTTAAAAAATCTTATTAAAAAAGAAAAACAAAGATAATTTTTAGGAACGGTAAAAGATCTTGAATGGATTTTTTGTCTTATTCAATCTTATAAGATCTTAAATAAGATTTCCGACCTGGGTAGATATTTAAAAAATATTTATTCATTACATTGGCATAATAATAATCTATAAATATTAAATAAAATAAAAGACAAAATTTTTAACGAATTTGAACTGTTCTAAAATAAAAAAAAATAAAATAATTTTTTTAATTTACATAAAAGAAAAAAATTTTAAAAACACGCGAGTTAAACATTTCCAAAAAAATTACAACTCGAACGACATCAAAACCAACGAACAACAACACCAACAAACAACAACACCAACAAACAACAACTCCAACACTAACGAACAACAACTCCAATACCAACCGCTTCAAACTCCAACACCAACCATCTCCAACTCTCACATCAAGGAACAACAACATCAAGGAACAACAACACCAACCAATTCCAACTCCAACACCAACGAACTTCAATTTTACCAATTTTATTTTTCTTGATAAATCTTTTAATGAATTCATATGTTATTTTATAAAAAATATATTTTAATAAATATATTTTTTCTGCCATCTTATTAGGCTAAACTTTTTTATTAAGAAAGATACCTAATAAAATGTTAAGATATTTCTGCGAAATAAATTCAAACTTATTAGTATATATATTTTTTTTTTAAATTTTTAAATTTCAAAATATTTTATAAATCATTTTTTTTAGTAAGATTAAGGAATAAAGTATCAAAAATCAAAATGTAGTTTGTATATTTAAGTACTTTTACTAGTTTATAGCCAGTTGATAAGATTTGATAGTATTTATATATTAATACTTAAAAAGCTATAGTTTAGAAGTAGTCAGCTTAAGATAAGTAGCTTATTCCGTAACTGCTAGGTCGATTTTATTTTTAAATATTTGATTATTGGATGTGGTTTACCTTATCGTTTAGTTGAATGTGAAGCGTTCCATTCTTTTATGTCACTTATTTGTAAAAAATGGAAACCCACATCGCGGACAAATTTATTAAAATTGCAAGATAAAGCTTTAGGCCAAATGAATAACAGATTAAAACTATTACTAACCAAAATACGGTTTGCTTCGCTAACTATAGATGATTGGACAGATCGACGATTACGGTCTTTTCTTGGAATGACAATTCATTTTATAGACGAAAATTTCGAATTTAAAACATACGTTCTTCGTTGTAAAAGCATTATCTCAACGACTGGAACCGGCATTAAAAGAGAAATTGAAAACATTATTGACGAGTTCGGGATTCGTGAAAAGTTGGTCAGAATTGTAACCGATAATGGTTCAAATATGGTGAAAATGGGCAGGCTTATTAATCTCGTCGGTGAAGATGAATTTGATCTTGATGATAGGATAGCTGAAGAAAGTGAAACTGATACTGAAGGCGAAGTTACAAGCTCTGAAGATGAAATTGATCAAAATGTAAATATTGTTGAAAATGAACTATTGTTGAACTCAGGATTGATGCATTTGAGATGCTTTGCACATTCTCTCCAACTTGTGGTAAAAAAAAGCCTTATAAAAATAAACAACGTTAAAAGAATAATCAAAAAATGCACAAAGATTTCAGCAAAGTATAGGCAGAAAAAAGATTTCGCATCGTACTTGGTAGAGAGAAACTATAACTCAATTCCAAAACCAATAAAAGTACGATGGAATAGTGAGATTAAGTGCTTACGGGCCATTTGTAAAATAAAATTGATCGATTTAAATGAAGCACTTAATTTTATTGACAATCAAGGCTTAATTTTGAGTCAAAATGAACATTCAAGACTCGCTGAAATAATAAATATTTTAGAACCATTCGAGAACCAAACCATAAGTATTCCAAAGGAACGTCTGAGAAGCCGCTTCGTCAAGCATAAATGAATAAAATAGAGAAATCCTTTGAAAAAATTTTTAAGGGTTTTTTTTAATCATCAAGTTTTAAGTTAACTTGTTAACTTAATAAAGTAATAAAAATTTTTTTGGTTTACTTCCATAATAAATCTACTGATCTAAGGCTTTGGTTGGCTTAAATAATTCTGACTTTCTAAATTTGAATTGATTAATTTTTAGATAAGTTCTCTGAAAGCTGATCTTTTGAAGAAATTTTTTACTTAAATTAACAACAACTGTATCTTGAATAAAATTTTATAAACCATTTTGACGTAAAAGCTTTCACCTTTGGAAAAAATTTTTATTTAATTTACTAAATCGCATATTCTACTTAGACAATGAACAATTAAGCGCTAATAATCTCGCAACTTTTAAGTGTACATTTAAAATCTTAATTTGTGGTCTTCTTTAAGATAGTGAATAATTTAAATATTTTTAATTATGGCTGTCTTTTTTTTAACTTCAAAAATTAAATAGAAATAATTTAATCTTTATTTAATTTTTTATTAATAAAATTTAATAAGTCAAAAAATTTCTTAATATTTATCAGAGAAAAAACTCAATCTTTAGTAAGGACATCTATTACCTTATTCTTATCTTTTTTTCCGAGCAAAACAGAAAATGTGATAATAATTATCTCGATGAACTCAACTAGACTTAAAACACTAAATCCAATAAATAGTCCTAAAAGTCCACCAATATTCGATATTAAGTCAACTGTTTCCATCTTTCTTAATTCTTCTATTTGCTCGTATTCCAATGAATCATAAAAAATATTTATCTTAAGTGAATTTTGTTTCACGAAATCTGATGAATAATTATATGACAAGTTTTTTCTGTTTAGCATTCTAAAAAGACTTTGAGCTCTTAGGTCAGTTGGATAATTGGAATAAGATAGTTTATAATCATAAATTGTTTTTGTGCATTCCAATGGACAATATTCAGCGCAGTTTTCTTTTACATCACTTTGTGTAAAAAAAATTGTGTATTCTTTAATCAAATAATAAAACTCTTCCAAACTAGCGCAAACTTTTACATATTTGAAAAAAGCAAAATTGGGATCGAAACATTTGCACTTGTTGATTAATGTTTTTTGGTAACAGACATCAAAACAAAGTTCTTGACTGTAAGATTCAGATTGATTAATTGTTGCTTTGTAAACATCTGTAGCAATGAACTTTGAATGATCCTCTAAACAATCACTGTAAGGATATGGAAGTTTTTTGATTAATTTCTTTTTGATAATAATATTTGTTTCATATTTTGATGGTAAATCAATTCCTCGAAATGGATTCACTCTAGTCTTCGAATCAAACAAAGCAATATGGATTCCTTCAAAATCAGCCAGATAATCAATTTGATAAGTAGTTCTTTCCAGAAATTCCATTCGTATTCCATAATAGTTTCCTATGTTGGTTTGTTTTAAAGGTGATTCTCCATTATTGAATAAGTAACAATTGCCAAAATATTTTTCAAAATACCAATTAAAATCTTCAGAAATATTACATGGTTGAGTATTGTAGTAACAACTTATTAAGTAAGAATCTATCGTAAACCCAAGAGATTTTCTCTCACTGTTTGAAATGCTTTGATCCATTGATCCAAATTTGCTTAAGTAAGAGAAAATATCCAGATTCAAACTTTCATGAGTGGATTGTTGTGTAATACTTTCCAAAAATGATGAATTGAAAATATCTTTTATATTGTTATTTATCATAAATTTTCCAAGAAAATCATAGCCACTTTTTGTCAAAAAAAATTTTTTATGACATATCGACAATGCTGGCAGTTCAATTGGTATTTGAGGATAAAGGCGAATTAATGTCGTAACCTCAAATTTTAAAAAGTTATTTATTGTATTAATGATAAAAAAGCAACAAGATCCAATGCTTAAACCAATGAAAAATATCCAAATTAATTTTAAAACCAGAATATTTGTTTTGAATATTTTTGGAAAGCCATGTAATGATAAATCCCGAGTCCAAGTTGAACAATTTCTCTTGATCTTTTGAAATTTGTTGTTTTCATCAGATTTCATTCTCTAAAATAAATATTCTTATACAATAAAATATTGAAAAAAATTGCTTTACTTAATTTTATTGAACAGAAAAGAGATAATTTTTAATACCAGTTCAAATATTTATTTGAAATAATTTTGATTTTTTATTTAAATGCTTTTTTAAATGTAAAAATTTTCTAATCCTTAACGAAAAATTACTGTACATTTAAAAGAAATATAGAAATATGTATTTTCCTCAAAAAAGCTTTTAAAATTTAAAAGGGAATTACTTTTTTTGTAAATAAAATAAATTTTCTTATTAATGATCATTTATCCATTATTTAAAATTGAGTTTTTAGATTTTAGAACCATATCCGTTTTTTTTTCCTTTTTGAATGATGCAATTATTCGTTTATCGAAAAGCAATTAAAAAAATAGAAACTTAATTTACAATTTAATTTAGTTTCCTTCTTTGTTAGTAGAATGTTGAAAATTTTCGCTTTTTATTTCTTTTTTAAAAATGCACAATTAAATTTCCAACTTAAATTCTAAAAGAAAGTTATATTGATTTAATTTTCATTTTGCTTTTGACTAAATCCAAAATTTAAAAAATTATGATATCCTCCTTTTTTTCATTTTTGATTTATAATTAAAATAAAATCACTTTCAAATTAAAATTATTTTTAGTTCTACATTTTGGAGTTTAGATTTTTATTTTAGTCAAAGCGTCTTAGATATTTCTTAAAACTTATAGGCTAGATTTGATTTTTTACAATTTTTAATGTTTAAAATTAGTTTTCAAATTTATGAATCAATGCAATAAAATCTTTCTTAATCCTTACAATCTACTCAATATTTAAAAAAAAAATAAATTTTAAAAATCCAAAATTTACTCAGAAGTTATAATTATAGGTATGTTTCGAATGATCCATATTAAATAAATAATTCAAGCTATTTTTTTCAAATTATATATTTCTTCAGGTTCAAATATTTAAAATTAAATACTGTTCAAATTAAGTTACAATGTTGTAATTATTAACTTCAACTTAATCCATTCAACCCTATAATACAGTACAATTACATATCCATTAAGTTTCTATCACTGTGAAAGATACAAGTTGGACAAATACTATCAGATCAAAATAGGTCCTGTACATGAGAGAACAAGATAATATCTTAGTAACAATTGTTCTGAACTATTTATCATTCAAATTTTTGACAATAAATATATAAATTTTAAAATTGAATACTTCATCATATATCTTATCTATATCTAAGCATTTAACAATTAAGCAAATCAGCCGAATGGCTTTCTAATTTCAAATTTAATATAATTTTGATTAAAACTTTCTAAAAAAATTTTAAAACCGAGAATATTTTTGAAACTGAACACGATAAATAGCTTAAAGATATAATATACGATGCAATAGTGCGAAATTTGCATGTACAAGCGCTGATACACATGACAAAGATACATAACCACTTTTTCTGATCTAATATTCACTACCATATTGAAAATTAATCATTGGTAATCAGTCTCTAGGTAGATCAGGCTAGTTGGTTGAATAAAACTGTTACAGGTCTTCTGATACTGAGTTTCTGTGTCAAAGAAAAAGAACCATCAAATTCAAATAATCATTGTAAATCATAACTATAATCGGACCTTTCTTTTAAGCAAGTAAACTTCTTGTTTTCTACTTACCAAAGATTATTGGATTTATAGAATTATAAATTTAAATGCAAA
Organism: Brachionus rotundiformis; assembly: GCA_016802295.1. Taxonomy (NCBI): domain Eukaryota; kingdom Metazoa; phylum Rotifera; class Eurotatoria; order Ploima; family Brachionidae; genus Brachionus; species Brachionus rotundiformis. The sequence continues at coordinate 125,864 of JAESIW010000207.1, forward strand.
GCCTACGGCCATATTTTTCCTGCAGTTATTTTATACGGGTTATTAAATAAAATATATGATCATGATAAATTTTATATATTTATTGTGAAATATTTGATCTCCACTTCTTGCATAAAAAATAATAAAAGAATAAAATAAATGCTATCCTGTCCAACTTATATCTTTCAGAGTGTCATAAGAATAAACTAAATGGATATGGTATTGTACTGTAATTTTGAATTAAATTGATTTAGTGTTGTACTTTTTACTATCACTATGAAAATCGACAAGACAAAATCAAATGACTTAATTTGAACAAAGTCTATTCAATCAAAAATATTTGAACTTAATATAATTTGATAAGAAATAGTAGTAGTAGTAGTAGTTCTTGCTGCGACACCTAACATATAGAGTGTCTAAGCCCATCACTGCCATTTGGCCGTGTGGAGCTGTAGCAGCCGATTCCATTGAATTTATCTAAAGACTTTTTGAAACACGCAGTTGATTTAGATTTTACCATGTCTTCTGACAACTTATTCCAATGCGGGACTATCCTATTTGTGAAAAAGGTATGTCTGGCACTAACCGCAGCTCCAAAATCGTTTCTTATTTGAGCAGGGAAACTTTCTCTCTAAACTCTGATACTATTCCCTCTTAACGCCGCAGCAGGACCATTGTATTCTGATCTATTTCTGATCCAATCTTTGACCAGGTCCACTTTTTCTAAACCATTGACTAATTTGTACATTTCAATCAAGTCTCCTCTCACTCTTCTTTCACTAAGCCTTGTCAAACCCATATATCAAACACATATTTTTTAGATGCATAGGTATTTTTGTCGCCCTCTCTTGTATCCTCTCTAATTCATTCACATCCTTTTTCATACTTGGATTCCAAACCTGTATAGCGTAGTATAGGTGGGTTGATAAATGCTTGAATTATTTATATAATAGTGGTCATTCGAAATTATTTTTAAATAAAACTAATGGGTAAATTTGGAATTTTTTTTATTTTTTTTAAACAAAATTTTTAGAGGAGACTGTTAGTATTGAGACTAATTTGATCGCATTTATTAATAAATTAAAAAATTAAATTTTTAAAATTAAAATTATAAAAAATTAAATTTAGCTCATTAGTTTGAAAAGATATATGAGACATTTGAGAGAAACCAAAGACTGCCACAGTTTTTATAGGGCTAAATGCCGGGAAGAATTGCGATTTTTTACATTTAATACGTATTTTAATAAAAAAGTTAAATTATTGCCAAATATTAAGATTAATTAATCTCTTTTTTTGTAATGTAATTGAGTATATCAATATTTTCTTTCTTTTTCAAAAATTTTAGATTATAATCTATTCTAACAGTTTTTTTAACAATTTGCTTCAGCACAGTACGTTTCTGAAATAAGTTGACAGCCTGCTTAAGCCAATGCTCAAGAGCGGCGCTAGGTTGCTTAAGCAGCGCTTGAGCACATGCTCTACAGATGCGCTAGAACAAAAACTGAACTTTGCAATCAATTAACTTTTGTACTATAAAAACATTAATTAATCGCTCCTTTTTTCTCAAAGAGTCTACGAGCATGCTCTAGAGCTGCTTAAGCACACTAGCGCAAGTGTTTAAGCAATGCTCTAGAGCTGCTTGCGCAGTGCTCAAAAAACTGTCAACTTATTTCAGAAAAGTACTGTAAATTCAGATGGAATAAAATTTTTATGAGTTGCTTTTTAAAAATGCCAGAATGATGGTTTAAAAGTTTCAAAACAGTCAAAAATTTTTCAATAAAATCGATAAAATTGAGAAATTTAGCGAATATGGTAATCGATGCTTTAAAGACCTAACTGATGGTGAGCATTATTATGATGGCAAAAAATCGAACCTATTAAATATTATGATGTATACTGACGGTTTAGCAGTATCTAAGTCAATACCAAGTTTGAATTCTTACATCTTTTATTTATAGTTATTAGGAATTTACAGTATCCTATAAAATCCTATAATATTATATGACCTTTTAAATTAAGTTAGAATTGTATGTCCTGGACTAGAATTTTGACTAGTAAATGACCCAGAATCCTGTCAAGAAACTTGATAAAATCCAAATCAGTTGAAAATTTGTTCCTGCGGAAAAACTTGAATATCTATTTTACTAAAAAAGATAATTTAGTTCTACAAAATGCTCAATTATAAGCAAATTTACTTAATTAATTAAAATAAGTTACAATTTTATGATAATACTCTACAATTTTATGCATTTTGCACGCCATTAAAGAGTATTCAAAACAATTGTGTACTTACTTTGCAGAGTTTTTGCAGACATTTATTTTTGGATTAAGCAAAGTTGCTTAAAAATTAAGCATTTTACAGAAATAAATTAACTAATTTTCTTAATTGAAACGATCGAATTGAAACCAACTTCACAACAGCTAAAGAGAAAAACATGTGGCAAATTTGGTATAAAGATAAAAAATGTAAATTCAAACCCAAATTTCTTAAGAAATAAAAAAAAACAAAAATTACCTCTGTCAATTTACTGACGGTAAATGTACACAAGATAGGATCTACTGATTTCCTTTTAATCAAGCTCAACATACTGAATGGCATTATATTGATTGTTCAACATTTATTTCAATATTACTCGGAAAATTTTAAATTTAGTCTTGGACCAACAGCTGCTAAACTGAAATGTAAACAGAAAACTATTTTATGTGGAAACCTTTCTTAATACGAAAAACATTTGTGCACAGATGGATGAAATTGATTGGAGTAGATTCAAGAATTTTGCTACGATTGATGATAAATGGAAGTTTGTCAAAGAAAAATTAATTAAAATTATTGAACCGCACCCGTTCAATAAATGGACAGTATATGACACATGTTTCATCAACAAGATCAGCAATATGCAAAAAATGATTAATGACTGATTCTAGTTGAAAAAATTGATTTCGCTTTTTATCAAATCTAGAACATACTCTGGTAGGTCGATAAACAAAATAGACGTTAAATAAGTTTTATCGACAAATTTAATAAAAACTACCACAAATATAATAAACGATGAATAAAAACAATAAAAAAAGATATAAGTTATTGAATATTAATTATTTTATTTATTTCATAACAAATTTAAGAAAAAAAGAAAAATAATAATAAAAAAAAAACTAATTTTTATTAATTAACACAAAATTGATAATTATTTTAAAAAGAAAAAAATTAATCTTGAGAACATTTGTTAATGCAATAATAGAACTTACGTTTTTTCATCGGCTCGTTGCATTTTTTGCAATTACAGTGGCAACCTCACTGTTAGCTTCAACTTCTACAGTCTTAGCTCTTTTATTTGGTCTTGATGTGTCTTCAAAAGTTTCATCGTTTTCAACTATAACCCCTTCGTCTAATTGTACTACATCAGAAGGCTGTATATTGTAGCATGATAAATTTTTTCTTGACGCACCAATTTTTCTCTTTTTTTCGATTGGAACATCCATGCCAATATCTTTAAAATCAAATAAGCGCAGACGAAAACTACAAGCAATCACATGTGAACATATATAATTTTTAAGCCAATACCAACAAGTACATTTGCTTTGTTTCCAATTATCTTTTGAATGTTATAATTCTAATATTCAAAATTGAAGAAATCATTTGATTAAACTGTAACCACGGAACTGCATCTAGGTCTGTCAAAAATAGCTTGCACTCTTGTCTTGTTAATGAACCATCTTTGCCACCTTTACACATGTAGATATTATCTTTGATGTGATGAATTGGCTGGATCGCTTATTCCAATCGTATGCATGTAACATTTGAGATTTTGAAATATTTGGCTCTTTGCAAAATTCAGTTAAATTGACATTGTCGATATCGATTTCTTCGTTTGTCGCTGAATCTGTCGTTTTGATTGACTTTGATCTTTTCTGGGACCAATACTTAATAAGATTTTCCCTACATTCATTTAAAAACTCAATCAAACCTAGTCTTTTTCCTTTCAATGCATCCTTTATTTTTTCATGACTCGATTCAAGGCCGTTGGTTGTGCGTGGTATATCACCATAATATCCTTCGTACCACCCATTGTTATTATTCGCCCATTGCTTCATAAAATATCCTACCAAATCATTGATCTCATTTGAATTCTTTGATTTCCACTTTTTTTCGAATAATTTGATTGAATGTTGAAAAAGTTTCGGTCTATAAATTGTTTGAATTGAATAAATATCTTGCTTGATTTCTTGTTTTATTTCTTTTGAAAATCGGACTAGATGTTTGTCGATATTTCGATTGACATGAGCCCAGCAATTTACCCTTTTTTCAACTCTAAAGACATTTTGAAAACCTTTTGTAATCGCATCTGCATTATCTGCAACTAGAATCGTTGGACATATTTTGACTCCTTATACATTGAATGCTGCTAATTCAACTGACCTAAAAAAAAAAGGCAAAATCTTGATTATTTTCAGAAGCACATAATGCTAAACCAAAAGGATGAAATTTTTTTGCTTTATCAGTAGTACCACCTGTAAGTGCTGGATATCCACAATAGGTAATTTTATAGGTCGCATCAGATAATATGTAATTTGTCTCTATTGCGAATTGAATCAGCTTTTTCGTTGTCAAAAAAACTCTGAAAACTTGGTTCGGAAAACTTTCATATTCAAAATTTGCAACAAAAACTTGATTTTCATCATCCGGAACTTGATTGCATTGCTCGCACCATTGTTTGAGATCATTTAAACTCGGTTGAGTTGTTTGTTTTTTTGTTTTTCTAATTGATTTCAAAATATTGTTAATTTTAACTTTTGGTGGTGGTTGAATGCCGTCTCTTATCAATTGCTTGATAATGCCTTCAGCTTTGACACCAAGTTGTTCTAACTCTTTAATCCTTAACATTAGCCTATCTTCAATTTTTTCTAATTCTTGCTCTGGATGATTTGAATGGTCATCAATTGAAACGAAACAATGACCAGACGAACCTTCAGTTGATTGCAAATAAAGAGATGCCCTACATCCCTTAGAAAGATACCTACTAAATTGCAGGTATTTTCCTTTTACTTCATCCCTAACAATTTTCTCAACAAATTCATTATAATTGTCGTAGCTGCAAAAGAATTCGTATTCGATGTTTGCTCCTCTTTTTTTCGTATCACTTTGCTTTAACATGACCACGTTTTCCGCATCGACCAAGGTGTCGTGTCAGGGTTCATCAAGACACTCTTATTTGAAACAGTTTTTGGATTTTTTTCCATTTTTTTTTTAGATAAAATTAGAAATTAAATTTGGTAAAATACCAGAAGTAAGTTTATAAATAGTTTATAAATATGTTTGTTACTTTTTAATTTGTTTTATTTGTGGATATTTTTTTAAATTTGTGGATGCATGTTATTACACGCCAACAAAATTGGTTTTATTAATAAATTTAGTAAAATTACTATTCATCTTTTTTGATTGGTTAGAGTTGAGATCACCAAAAACAAATATAGGATCATTTAGATTTAATGATTGAGTTAATCTTCAATATCATAAAGAAATTGAGTTTCATTTGCATTATGAACCAAATGTTTATAAAAGAGGAAATTTTTTTATACTGAAACTTATATTTGATTGGATAAAAAAATCATTATTCATAAATTTGAAAACTAAACAAACTAAAAAAAAAACAAAAATCAATTTATTATTTTTACTTTTTTTAACAAAAAATCTAAAAATTACCTCATTTGACGAATAGAGGGTTTGTTCTTTAAAGTCTCTTCTAAAAATTTCCCCTTTTATTTGTAATGGAATTTAGTGGACGAAAGCAATTCACAAAATTTGAAAGTTGAAAGAAAACAAGCTCCGTAGTATCATAAAGAAAATTACGGGTAATTTTTTATGAATACAAGTAGGCCATCTTTATGAGCTGGATGCCAATTTTGGAGTAGCATGAGACTTCAATCACAGGATGTTTAGAATATATTAAGCAATTTAGGAGTCAATGTGACTCGAAAAGCTGCAAAGAACTTTAAAAGAACTGGTACTGTTGTTTTGTCGGATTTCTTTGTTGATTGTAATGTAAATTCACTGATTGAAAGTTGGAAAAAAAAACATCCAAATTTAGTTCAAATTGAAGAACTTTTAACAAGTTTAAAAAATCAATTGAATGATTTGAACGCTCTTAATAAATGGCTAAATAATAATGATATAGCTGATGACATTAATAAAAATAATTATAACCAACTGAAATAAAAGAATAAAATAAATATTATTAGTATAAACAACTGAAACATTTTATTCATTGTCTATCATTCAAAAATTTTTTTATAAAATTATTAAAAAGTAAAAAATTGAAATATTTAAATTAAACTTTAAAAATTTTTTTGCTTAATCTGAGATAATAAAATTAATATTTTTAAAAATTAAATGCTTAAATGTTGTAAATTTCAACATTGATTACCTAATCACAAAGCAATTTATAAGTCTTGAGTAGAAAAATTCTTTTTGTGGTGCTTTTGATGCGTCTGTGGCTCTTGAGCTTGCTCCTATCTATATTCAGTGCTTCCAAAATATTATTCACCTTCTTCTTGTCTTCTTCTTCGGTTCCGATGCCGAGTCCGGATATAATTACTGTGATATAGCGAAATCTTTGTAGATATCACTGGTTTAGTTAACTAACTTGACCATGAGCGTTTAAGTTTCAAAGGAGCATAAATAGCTGCTCCAATACGTCTAACGAGGAGACGGACCCAAGGGTACTAATGTAAACATTACATCTGGCGACGAGGATAAAAGCCCCAGAAGACTAAAGATAGCGCTTCTTGGTGGCAGTAGTGTTTAAAGTATGTGCAGCGGCTACCTGATATGTGTCAGTTTGTACCTGGGAAAAACAATAGTCTATGGCTGGTCCCGGTCATTGTTAACCCGACAGTGGTCACAATGGTCGACAGTTCCCTAGCATTCGCTTTATAAAAGTGGGGCAAAGATGTGATATAGCGACATCTTTGTCGTATCACTGGTTTAATTAACTTACTTAACCATGAGCGTTTAAGCTAGAAAGGAGCATAAATAGTATTAAAATCTTAAAAAAATTTATTTTTTATTTATAAAAATTTCTATTTGAAAAGCTTCAAAGCTTAAAAATAAATTTTCTAAGTTAAAGTTTTCCTTTTCTTTTTCTCTTAGACTTAAGCCATATCTTTCTTTCTTCAGCTTTTCAAAGAAAAACTTAATAAGTTAATTAAAATATTATCTTTTTTGATGTCAGGCGGCTTTGACTTATTCATTAATGAAATGTGGAAAACAAAAACAGGCAGTGCTCCAACAAGCAGTGGTTCATCAAAAATATTAGCCTTGATATCAGTTCACACAAAGTCTCTCACCTTAAAACCTTCTGGATACCAATTTGAGCAAATCAATCAGAATAAAATTGATAAAAATGAAAAAAATTTTGAATTTTGGACCTGTAATTTATTCCACAAAAACCTTTTTTTGATAAGTTTAATGTTAATATTTTTTTTTGATTGTTTTATTTGCTTATTTGGTCAATGAAATTGATCATTCCTCAAAAGCAACAAGGAGCAATAAATCAACCCCGCAATTTACGGAAGCTTTTGTAATTAATATAATTTTAAAATCAATTTTTTTTAAAACAAACATTCTTTTTCATTTAAAAAAAAGTATGTACAGGAAATGAAGACCTTTAGTCCAAAATTAAGTCCAAAAATAAATGATAATAAAGAAACAAGTAAATTAGAAAGTGATGATGACTCAGAACTAAAATCAAGTCTATCATTTGATTTAAAGATATAAGTCGCTTTTCAAAACGCTTTACGTTTTTTGTCATTTTTTTGCGTTTTTTAGGGATAATTTTTGCACATTGTTTTTTTTTCTGACAGTTTTTTTCCAGCCAGTATTTTTGGTCACAGTTTTTTGTTTGCAAGCTTTTCAAATTTTTTTGTATGGAAACAGCACACTTTGACTAGTGGAACTTGCGATTGGCCTCTAAATAGAAAATTTCGAAAAGAGTTGAAAGCGGAAGCAAAAAAATGTAATTAATAAAAAACCGAGTTTTTTTTTACCACAGTATTTCTGGCTATATTTTTTGGACACGCTTTTGTTATTTTTTGTGACCATGTAGCGAAATTTTAATTGTAGATAAAAATTAATTAATTTTTGTGAACCAATAAATTTTTTTTTTTTATAAAATTTTGCCTTTTTTTTAAATTTTATTTGATTGTCAAATAATTAAATAAAAGAAAAAAAAATATAAAAAAGTATTGATACATATCTTTTTAAAAATTTCAAAAAGTTTTCGAAACAAATTTAGCATTTGTTTTAAAAATAAATCAAAAGCATAGACCTGAAACTTATTACCTTACCTTAGCTTAGACTTTATTTTTGAAATTTTAAAGACAAAGCAATCAAAAAAATTCAATGGAGCACGGTTCCGAAGTTATTTTTGAAAGAACAAATAGTTTATTTCAAAAATTAAATTTGATTTACTGTTTTAACTTTTAATTTAGGAAAAATGCAGAAGGGAAGTATCATTAGAACTTAAAATTCGAGATGCATAGTGACATGGATTGAGAATGGAGTTACTCGTGCAAAAATTGTAAACAAAACTAAAATTATTCCATGCTACCATTGGTCATCTTGCTTTATTAGTAGTATGAAAATATTATATAATGGTTTGGTAATATTACCTTTGCTATTTATGATGATTTTTGGTTTTTTGTCGGATAAACTGATAAGTCGAACTGCTATATTTACATATGGTAATATTCTGGAAAATACAAGTAGGAAATGTGTAACATTTAAATAAATTTTCTCAGATTTATTACGATATTGCCTCCCAGAATTTAAAAGTTATTCTGTTTGGTCCGTAATTTTTTTATCTTTACATTATATTCATGAACGGTTTTCTTCAAACTGTAGTGGAAGGATTCGGATTTTTTGGACAAATAAAAATTTTCTTAGTAATTTTTGGTCTGGTGTTATTTTTTTTATTTGGTTTTTTCATTTTTTTTCTTTTTATTAAAAAAAATAAATGCAAAGATCTTTTTAATTTTATATTTTAAAGTTAAAAAAATTTTTTGAAGATAATTCATTTCTTTTTTTAAAATAAAATTCTATCAATTTTATATCTATAGTTTTAATACTTAACCCTCATACAGCTTTGATCGGGTCATTTTTGACCCGATGACCTTTACAATACTAATTCGGGTCAAAAATGACCCGATGTAACTTTTTGTTCATTTTTATTAGGGAATTATTTGATTTGATAAAAAAATTTTTTTGATTGACTAATATTTGCCAATTAAATTTAACCTTGTTAGAAAAGACATTGTGTGTTAAAAGAAGATGAGATTAATAGAAGATAATGTAGAAAATTTATTTTGATTTAATTGATTGACAAAATTCTATTGGGTAATTGAGTTTATTTTATTGGTTTAAAAATTACAAAGGGTCATTTTTAACCCGTCTTAGAAAAAAATGATATTTCTCTATCTTAGCTGTACGAGGGTTAAAAAAAAGGTTAGTCAGAAAATACTCGCAATTAACTCACAAGAGATCACCAGACGCTTGGCACTTTTTATCTCATTTGGGCTAATTGTTGTTGTTGTTACTTATTATTATATTATATTATATTTGTTACACTTCCTAACTATATAATTTAAAGTTTTAAGTTCAATGAAATGAGAAAAATGCTAGACATTAACCAAGAGAATAGAGACACTTATTTTCTCACCGTCCCTAATCAAACTCTCAATGTGAATCTGCTAACAAATACTTTCTAAAAAAAATTATATATTTTGTAAAAAAAAAAAACAAAATTTTTTTGCATGTACATTTATTTGAATGACAAAATTTTGATCAAATTTTAAAATTTAAATTAAAAATTAATATATTTTTAATTTAGCCAAAGCTTGACTGCAAAGAATACTTAAACAGTTACTTGACCTTTTTTTTTGCGTATATTTTTGATCCGTGAACCATTTGGCAATTTTTTTCTCAGGAGCATTGATTTTTGTAGCTAGAATAGAGATCTGATTTTATTTGGTCTATCATTAATGTTTAAAAAAAAATCTCTCAAAATAGTCTTGTTTTTACACGAAAAAACTTCATTAACCTTAATTTCTGCGATTCGATTCTTTAGCTGGGTTCTTTCCAAACAAACCAATGATTTATTTTTTTAGGGGTTAATTTTGTTTTATTTGAAAGCATTATTTTTGATTCCAAAGAGGGATAAGGATTTTCCAAATTTTCGTTCAGCCAACTTTCTAAAATTAATTTACATTTGATGTCAATATAATTTTTAGGAATTTTTATTTTCCTGAAATTATAAACTTCAAAAGATTTAATAATTTTTGAAAAGTAATTTCTTATCCATTCTATAAATAAATAAAAAACTTCCTTAATGATATTTGGATTTCGAATGACTTCTAAAATTTTTTTAAAATAATTTCTTTTGCTTTCCGTTTCTAAAATCAAAAAACATTTTTTAAATTCTCTTTATTAGAAGAAAATTTTTTAACAAATCATTAAAAGGGCTATATATCATTACATTGAAAAATTATCATTTTTTATTCGAAATTAATTACATAGAAAAATTAACATAGAAAAATTTAAAATTGAACTCTGGTCAATTTTTTAAATTAAAAAAATGTAGTTTTATATGAAATAATATAGAATAATTACTTTGACATGATTCAAGTTAATTTATCTAAAAATTCTAAATATTTTTCACTTTTATATTCTTTGTATAAATTTTTAATTGATTCGTCTCTTTTTTTCTCTCTTTGATCTCTTTTGAATTCAACTCCAACTTTTATTTGCTCTAAACAACATTCTACTAAATGTTGTTCTTTTATGAAATGATATATCAATTTATTTATGCCTGGATGACTATTGATGTTGTTTTTGACAGCCTGATGCCATGCTTCCAGACTATTATTAGAACGTGGTAAATCATTTTGTATTCTTTTGTGTAAGTTCCAATATTTTATTGGAAACAATGGAACTGAACGAGATCTTTCAGTTTTCGGTAGGCCAATATAATTTTTTTCAAAATAATCAATAAATGACTTACCCTCTTTAGGACATAGTTCTTTAATGTAGTTGAATGCCTTAATAGTGTCCTTAATAGGAATGAATGGCAACACTTTTAAATAATAAAAAATTCTGTTAAACTCAACATTTTTTGAATAAAGTTGTTTTAAATTATTTTTCTGAACAAATTTCCACAAATTGGAAGTTAAATGAAAATAGCAGCCATTGATTAAAATATCTGGGAAAGATTTGACCACTGAGTTGATTAAAACTTTTTCAAAATCACAAATTACATGTGTTGGTTTTTTTTTTAGGTCTTTGCATATCACATTAAAAAAGCGAGTATAGGTTCTTTCTTGTTTATTTACAAGAAAAGCATAAACTAATGGAATATTTAGATTGTTTTTTATAATGTTTATAGTGAAAACTTGTGTGAAAACCTCAGGACTGATCTCAAAAGTTCCATCACTAAACCAACATGACTCATAGCTGAGCAAAGCAATATTTTCCCCAGTTGAGAGAATAATCAGTCTTTCAGGATCTTCATTTCCAGAATCAAAGAATAAAAATTTTTTCCCTGATTTTGTATATTTAAATTCGTCCACTTTTACCAAATCTATTAATGACTTCTCATTTTTCCCAAAAGGTTTAACTTTTTTTCTTTTTCGATTTATTACTTGTGTTAGATTTTGAATTGGAGGCAATGAAGAAGCAGCATTTGGAGTTATTTTTAGTAAAGTATCGGTAATAATTTCTCTCGGTTTTTCCGAAGTTTTTACTGCTCTGTCTTTGAGATCGTTACATAAAATTTTAGATAATAGTTTTTCCGGTTTTGCTGGCGGATGAAAATGACCATTTTTGAATGTAATTATCTCAAATTGTTCATTTGTATGGATACGAGCCTTACATTGGACCGGTTCAAAAACTAGACATTTCCAATAGAGCTTATTTTTATATTTTTTTTCATAAATAAACTCGTTGGCTTCGTAGATTAGTTTTGTATTATCACGGCTTGTTTTTGTTAAGACCAAATCTACTCTTTTCTTTCACCAATATTTTCCTCGTCAATTAAAAGGTCACTTTCATTGAAAAATTCTTCTTCACTTTTACGGAAGTCTTCTACAATTGAAACAATTGATTCTGAATCACTATAATCAACTAACTTATGTTCCGGAGTTTGTTTTACTTCAATTGTTTTATTCAAATTATCTCCAGACAATTTATGGTCAATTTGATTAACAACTGAATGCATGGACACGCACGGGCCTATCACCGAACTAGCAAGCCAGTTCATGTCAAGATCAGCATTCTCAGCTAACTCCTGTTCATCTTCGTCATTATCATCCATGTTCTTCTGTTCATTGTACAAACTAGTCAATCGGACTGAATCATCCACCTTGCTACTTGCTATTCTTGGCACATTCCTTGATCTTAGCCTCATCGGTGAGATGGTATTTAATTTAAGATTTTTAAATAAATTTTCCATTTATTTACTTAAGCCAAAAATTCAAAAATTCTATTACAGTAATTTTTTAAAAAAAATATAATAAAATTTAAATTAAAATATAAAGTGATTAAATATAATTCGAAATAAACTTTGTCTTTTTTCAATGTAAGTTTTCTATGTAATAAATTTCGAATAAAAAATGATAATTTTTCAATGAAAATTTTCTATGCTAATTTTTTCAATGTAATGATATGGCCCCTTTAAAAGAAACATGAAAAAAAAAATTAAAAATATTGTGATAAGTTATGAATCTAGTTTTTCGATACGATAATCAATAATATAGATTCAAAAATTGAACTCGATATTTTACTTTTCTTTTTCAATCAAAATTTTTATTTATTGCTTATTTTACTGTAAAAAATAATTTTTATTGATTCACTATAGAAATTGTTGCGCAATGATTAATTTTGATTTTAAACCTAGCTGTTCTGATGGAGTAAATGTCGGAAAAATAGCAAAAAGGATATTAAAAAAAATAGAAAAAAAGCAAAACAATCTTGAATTCTTGCTTGTTAAACAATTGAATACCAAAAAGATTGTTCCAATCAATTTCTCAAAATTGATGATTTTTCTGTTTTAAAACGTAAAACAATGCAAAATATAATTTTTTTGGGTTCTTTTCAATTAAGGCAAGCTAAAAGCAAAAAAAGCGATTTAGCAGAAAATCCGACTGCCTATATTGTTAAAAATGATTTTATTCGTAAAAAAACAAAGAAGATGTATTCCAAATTCAAGGGGACAAAAATTATCTCAGTAAAACTACCTTCAAGACATCAGCGAGGGAGAAAAAAATTATAAATTCTCAAAGTGAAAATCATATCGACTATAAAAAATTCATACAAAGTTTTTGTTCAATATACACCTAAGTTAGATTGTTCTAAAGGGATTAATTGTAAATTATTAAATTTTTTTTATTGTTAAGATTTTATAAATAATTAACTTTAAAGCATACATTTGCAGCTGTTTGTCTGGTCGAAAAGTTGCTGGTTGTTGTAGCCATGTTGCAGCATTAATATTCTTTTTTGCTTATGCAAAACACAAAGAAATCTTTTCACTTGCAGAAGGTTTAAATAATATCCTAATAAAAATGGACAGTAATACTCCTCCAAAAGACCCAATATATTTCAGAAATAAAAGAAGAAAGGTTCATGTTTCAAGTAGCTCAGATTCATCATGTAGTAATGATAAAGCCGATGAAAATCGTTCTGAAATTAAAAAAAGTAAAGAAACTAGACAATATGTAACAAACAAATACAATTTGGATACAAAACAAAATTATGATTCAATGAAATCCAATTTAAAAAATGATCAAAAAACAGAGAGCGAGAGTGGATCATTTGTTTTACTCAGTATTAAATTAAGATTTTGAAAATCATGTTCCTAAATGGTCTGCACTAATAGAGTATAATGGTCTTAAAGACGTTTATGTAAAGGATACATGTACTATTGATTATCATTTGTTAGCACTTTGGTATTTTTCAATTATAAAACCAAATGGAATGATAAATTTAGATTCTGCTATAAAAAACATTTTAGATAATATTTTACTTCATATAAATAACTTAAATTGGGATAAGGCAAGAGAAATCTGGATAAACTGTATTATGGAATATAAAGAAAGGCCATTAAAAGAGATATGACATATCAATTATCATTATATGGAAGTGAGGTTGAATATTTGAATATTTGAATATATGTTGAATATATGGTTATTCATTAAAAACATGAATTATGGCAGAAATGGAGTTCAAATTGTATTAACAATCCTAAAATAATAATAAGTTACGATTCAGAACTAATTTTTTTTAAAAAAGAAAATGATTTAATCAAGCTCTATTCTTGCTATAGCGAAAAATGCGCTCAATGTAGATTAAGTATAATTCCAGAAATAAGATTTATCAAAAAGCCAACTTATGTTTTTATTCAGTCGATTAATAACAACATTTACGTCGATGATTTACCGAAAATAATAACCATCGAAAATTGTAGATTCCGATTTTTATACTCAACTGTTTACAAACCAGGACACTTTTTAGGAATTTTTGAAATTAACAATAATCTTTACTCCGTGGATGACATAACTAGAAATGTAACATATTTATGTTCTTCAAAAAAGCAATTAAACCAATAAAATAGTGAGAATTATTTTTATAATCAATTTGCAACTACCATTTCTTTTTACTTATTAGTGGGAAATTAGGCTTTATTAAAGAATAAAATTAAATTTTTTTAAATTATAAAAATAAATAAATACAAAATAATTTTTTTAACTTTTGATTATTTAATAAAAAATTGTAAATTTTATATTGATAATTTAAAAATAAAACATTTTTTATTCTGAATAAGAATTTCAGTTCAGAACAAAATCTAAAATCTTTTTAATGTATAAGATGCGTCAAAAAATAGAACAAAGCAAATACTTTACAAATTATTGAAAGCAACTCAAATCTTTATTGAATGAAATGAAAAACTTGATTTGAGTTCTTAATAATCATGACTGTCTGACTTATTAGAACATTTTTAATTAATCATCTTATGACTTGTATTTAAGGTCTTAATTTCTTGTACATACTTTAAAAATAAAAAAAAAAATGGTTTCTAAATTCAATTAAAAAATATTACACAGGCTTCAATTAATTGAGGAGTATACTAATTCCTTTTCATCCTACAAATTAGTCAGAAGATTGCTTAATTTTTGTTTAAGTAGTATTTTTTTTCAAAAATAAAGAAGACAAAATCATTAAACAAATAAACAAAAATATAGTTAAATTGGTAATAAAATAGCTGCTTTTGGAAAAAATCCGAATACAAAATTCAAGATTTATTTCATTTTCAACAATTTTATTTTGTTATTTTGTTCAACTTTTGTATGGGATTCCGGAGGTTTGAGCTTATATTAATGCTAATAACAACTACTTTATTTCGTTTCGTTGAATCCGGCAGCTCGATAGACATGGCCACTGTCATCTTGCATGTTGTCTGAAAGCTTACGAAACTTAAATATAATGCAGCCGAACGAGAACTTGTCTCTTGATCTAGAATTTTTGAGAGAGTTTTATATTTTCTTAAATAAATCCTAAATTCTTAAAACTTAGATATTAAATAAAATAATATTGAAATTCTTTTAATGTAAAATTTTTTTTTGCTTAGTTTGGTTCAACATTAAATTAAAAAAAAAATCTATTTTTAAGCTAGATTTGTCAACATAAAAATTTTATTTTCCAAGTTGGTAAACTTTGGAAGAAAAATTGAAAAATATTTTAAATATTCCAAATAAAGTTTAAACAAGGTATCTTTATTGAAGAAAATAAAAGAATTTAAGAAATCTAATCAAATACAAAACAAGGGCAAATTTTCAATTCAAATCCTGTATTCCTCTTTAGATCTAAACTAATTTTCAATAATCATTTTGCCATTGCATGGTATTATTTGAGTTCCTTTGAATGCTTCAGTCAAAGTAGTATTCGAATTTTGCATATTAATAACTTTATTTTTATACTCTTCTAATATTGTTTCCTTTTCATTAAAATCTAGTTCAACTATGTTTTTATCTTCTTCATAAAAATCGGCATCCAAAGCATCGTTATTGTATTTGATGCAAAAATTTCCATCATTTGGTGCTGCTGTAGTTGAATTTAAAGTTGTCTCGTTGCTATTCTGTTCTGAGTTTCTTCTTCATTCATAATGAAATATTTTCTTTTTATAAAAGCAACTGAATTAAATTTAAGATTAGAGATATATGTAACTTTTTTTCTATATATGTTTGATATGTTTGAAAATAAGTGGGAAATAATCCCATTATTTTAACAGCTGTAAACCATTTTATCTATCTTATATTTAAAATTTTAATTTTCTTAAGCTATTTAATTATTATATAAACTCGAAAAATCTAAAATTTTTAAATTTGAACATGGGTACTGATTGTTTCGCAAGCAACCTCAGTTGAACAACTACTTGCTGGGGATTTTAAAGGTGCATTGGAAACACAAAAGCGATGTCTAGGTACTATTAATAATGTTGCCAATGGTATACCAGTAGCTGGGCATTGCAAAGGTAATCGACTAATTATGAACTAGTAAAATATTATTGCTTCAATCTTTAGGTTTTATTGATCATGTTCTAGGAGACGAAAATGGTGGAAATGAGGCTTTAAACGCAGCAACCCGAAGCGTAGTTGTTCTTGGAAGTGGTGCAGCTGCCGGATTTGCAACAGGAGGCAAAATTTTTTTAAAATAAAAATATAATTTAGACTCACAATAAAATTTTAAATTTTCATTGTTTTACTCTGAAAAATCCCGAAAAAAGGTAAATTGTTATCATAATTTTGCTGACATATTTTTCACATTTAACTAAAATATCCAAAAGAAGATAGTAATTTTTTATTTTAGAATATTTTAATAATTTTAAAATCAAATAAAATTAAGAAAATCTCAAAAAATATAAATGGATAATATAGAACTTAGAGTTGAAAATAAATTTGATTATGATGAAATAGATAAAGTACATGATGAAGCATTTAAAAGTCGATTTGAATCCCAACTAGTAAGACAACTACGAAATACCGAAAAATTCCAAATTCAGCTTTCTATTGTTGCTTGTGATTCAAATGGTGACTCAAATGAGAACGACAATATAATAGGACACGTTTTATTTTATCCTATTAAAGTTTTAACTGATCAGAGAGAGATTAAAAGTCTTGCACTAGCCCCACTCGGTATTTTGCCATCTTTCCAGAAGAAAGGTATTGGAAGCAAATTGGTAGCAGAAGGATTGAAAACTGCAAATTCTCTTGGTTTTGAGTGTATATTTGTCTTGGGACATAATGAATACTACACTCGTTTTGGATTTAAACCAACTCTGGAAACTTGGAATATTAAGTCTCCTTTTGATTGTCAATCACAGGATTATATGGCAATTGAATTACCTGGTTATTCAAATTGTCTCAAAGATGCAGCAAGTGTCAAAATTAAATATCCAAAAGAATTTCTTTAAATAATCAAAAACTATAAAGACAATTTAAAAGCAAAAGATTTTTGATTACTTTTATAAATAATTTATTTCTAAATAAAATTACTAAATTTGCATCTTATATTTTAAATTAGTAATAATAATTAGTAATATCTGTCATTATATGTATTTTTCACAAAAAATTTGTTATTTGTCGTTTGGATATAAAAAGAATAGCTTCACTTATTCGTCTGGTAAATGCTCAAATTGTCAATATCATCCTTAAGCATAACCTTGAACTACATTTATCCTATCTGTTATAAAAACTTAGTATGAAGTAACTTTAGTTTTTAATAAATCAAAATGATTGAGTAAAATCAGCAAGAAGAAAGTATTCAGCCTTATTTATATTTTGACAAAATTACTAGTGATTTAAAATAAATCTTAAAATTAGACTTTTTACCAATTACAATTTGAATTAGATTTGAACTTTAAAAAAGGATTAAAGTTTTAATAAAACTTAAAAAAAAAGTTCCATTAATGTTCAAAAAATTTAATTAACGCATATTTGATATAATTAATGCTTGTGTTATGCTTGCAGAACTAAGTATATTTATCATTAGAATTTATTGGTTATAAATATTGGTTAAATATCATATTCGATGGGGAAATAAAACTTATCAGAAAAAAAAAAAAAAAAAATCTTTTAATCTCGATTTATAATATTGGCGCCCGATAAAAATTACTTGGTGTCGGCTTAAGAGAAAATTTCCTACACGTGGCAACTAACCAGACGCTAAAATGTTTCGAACATTCCGTACCCTGTACGTTGCGTTCATCTTTATGGTTAGTAGGAGAATTTTCCTATGGAAGGAGGACTTTCGAAAAGAAGTCGTGTTGGACTTTAAAGTAGAAGAAATCCGATCTAATCTCCCTCCCATACCCTCACCAGGTGAACAATCTTTTAACCAGAGATTACTTACACCCGTTAGTGATTATTATGACCATATGTCATAACTGTCATGGCCATCATTTGCATATGAAGCGATGTTTCTTCTGGGAACAATTTCAACCCGTCGATTACTCTAAAATAAACAACATAACAGTAAAGGACGCTCATCCTCTTCCAGACGCCGAAGACATGTTCGCGTTACTGGCTAATTCAAAATGGTTCACCAAACTCGACTTATATCAAAGATTTTTCCAAATACCACTCGACGAAGACTCAAAGAAATACACGGCATTCGCATGCGAATGGGGGTTATTCGAATACAACGTAATGCCGATGGGGCTCACCAACTTACCAGCTACATTCCAAAGGATGATGAACCAAGTTCTCAAGGAGTGTATAGAAGATGGATACGTATCAGTATTTTTAGACGACATCTTAATCACTCTTCTACACTGGACGAGCATTTTAGACACTTGTCAAAAGTGGTGGAGATTTCGCCAAAACGATCTTAAGGTCAAATTAAAGAAATGCAAATTGGTTAAACAAGAAGTGACATTTTTAGGACATGTAATTTCATACGGTCGTATTAGACCAGACCCATCAAAAGTAGAGGCACTACACAGGTACCCTCGCCCAACAAATCTCACCCAAGTCCAATCATTCCTCGGCCTCGCCCAATACTATAGGAAGTTCATCAAACTTTTTTCCTCAATCGCCGCTCCGCTCTATTTTTTAACCTCTAAGGATGGATGCGAAAAATGTGAAGTGGAATGATTCATGCGAGAAAGCTTTCAACCAATTACGCTCAATTTTGACGTCGGACTCATTCCTTGTTTTACCCGACATGACCTAACGTTTAGACTTGATACCGACGCGTGCAATTCAGGCGTCGGGGCAGTGCTTTCTTAATTCCAGAATAGTGCTTGGAAACCAATTGGATATTTCAGTCTGTCATTTCAGAGGTCTGAACAAAGCACAGAAAAACTATAGCACCTCCGAGAAAGAACTTTTAGCCATCGTTTTGGCAGTAGAGTACTTTCACCAATGCCTATACGGTCATCATTTCGAAGTGTATGTTGATCACCAATCTCTCTCTTGGCTCCTTAGCTGTAAGAAACCAAATGCAAGACTTGCTAGGTGGCTTATCGGATTAGGAAATTATCAATTTAAAATTTTTTATCGAAGCGGAAAGAAGCACTGCAACGCTGACGCGCTCTCAAGATGGTCAATTGAAGAGCTACCAATAATTGAAGGAGACGACGACGAAGAACCATTCGTGATCAATCTCATAAGAGACCAAGACCAAAATACTTACGACTACACTTACTTAAACTTGCTCGACCAAAGCGACGATACCGATATACAGTCGATAATTGACATGAAACAGAGAGACTGGAAATGCCCATCTAAACAATCTGGCATGTCAGACGGACTAAAATCACTCATGAGATTTTATGATGAATTAATAGTAATAGATGGAAAACTGTATCATTTAGCAAAACTGAACAACAAACCAAAACTTGTTTTGGCAATGGGTAAAATAAAGTTGGCAATCGATTTAGTACACTCCAACATCCTAAGCGGACATCAAGGGACAAAAAGGACCAGAGAAAAATTATTTAGTCGATTCTTTAGGCCGAAACTTGGATACTATATTGATCAATTCATTTAGTATTGTGAAATCTGCCAGAAGATAAAGAACCCTAACCGGTTTCCTAAAGCGAGATTGGTTCCCATCCTCCCAGATCATCCACTCCAACTGGTAATCATGGACATTGTCGGCCCTCTACCAACCTCGTTTAATGGTAACAAATACATTCTGGTCATCTGTTGTCATTTTTCCAAATTCGTGGTCCTGTACTCCATACCAGACCAAACCTCTGAGACGATCGTAGAGAAATACCTCTCTTTCGCATTCCTATTTGGATTCTCTACAAATGTCCTGACTGATTTAGGTACGAATTTCCAAGCCGAGATAATGCAAAAACTTTACGAGCTCATGGACGTGTATCAGCTAAAGACCAGTGCTTATCATCCAGAATGCAACGGGTTAACGGAGAGATTCAACCGAACTCTAAAAATGATGCTCTCAGGATATGTAGACGAGAATCAAAGAAATTGGGATCGATTATTGGACAAACTTATATTTGCCTACAATGTGTCTGTTTATAGTGCAACCAGACACACACCATATGAACTAATGTTCGGGAGGAAACCCAAACTTCCAATAGACTTGGTGACAAACCAGCCTGATAAAACAACTAACGTTTTAGACCCCGGGAATATATTAGCCCACCAGAGCACGGGCAGTCTAAAATGGATAAATACTTACACCAGTTAAAGGAACAGTTGGCTGAAGCCTTCAAACAGGTTCAACTAAACCGAGACTTAAAGTTGGAAAAAACACAGTGGTTATATAATCGGAACATTAAACCGGAAACGTATAAAGTAGGGGAATTAGTATTGAGAAATGTTGTTACAATCAATCAAGGCCTATCAAAAAAATTAGCACCTAAATGGGAAGGGCTCTTAGTGGTAGTTAAACAACTAAACAATACCAACTACCAAATCCGTTGGGCAAAAAACATCAAAGCAAAGGCTAGAACTATACATCACAACCGACTTAAAAGCTTACTCGTACATTTTTGCTCGATTTTTATAAAAAAACCTTAAAGCCATTCCATTCGATTAGAGCTTCTTCGGAATTGTCAAGTTCAAAAAAATTGGTAATAAGAAAAAATCTATTTTTTTAAATTTTTACTACAGAATTAATTAATTTTTCTTGGAAATTAAAATTCAAATTATAATAAAATTTATTTTTATATTATTAAAAATACATTTAAATTCAGAATTTGACAAAATTAGGTTCAAGAAACTTTGTGAAAATTTTAATCCTAATAGTTGGAATTTTCATCTTGTTCTTATGCTTTATAGCACTATCACTTGGTAAAAGATAAAAAGTTCTTTTTAAATAGAAATCTAGAAAATAATTTTTTTTTATTTTACACCGATTTAAAAATGAAAACTCTTCCTCAAAATTTTATGAATATTGCAAAAATTTTAAATTAAATCATCTGGTAAATGATAATTTTGATAATTATTATCTCATTTTATATTCACTTGCAAATCATTAACAACAATTTAAAAAGAAAAATTAATTTTTTTGACCTTTTTTTTATTTATTGATTTAAGCCTCATAAGTTATAAGTTTTAAGTTTCTTCAAATTGTAAAATAAGCTTTTCACAAACTTAATAATCTCAATCAGTAAACTTAGTAAATTTTCGATCCATTTTGTCAATAAAAGTGTATTATCTCATTTACAGCAAAGTAAGATAATTTTTTTTAAAGGCGAACTGGTTTGTGTGTATTTGCTCAAAGCAGTCTATTTTACTTAATAAAAGTTTCTTAAATTTTGCTGTTAAAAATTTTGATACCGTAATGGGTCGATAATCACACGAAATGGGTCATTTGTTACATCCTTTTCTGGGATAGGTGCTAACGAAAAAATGAAGTCCAAATTTTCAAGATGTTCTCATACTTTACTACTGTAATATCTTGGGTTTAGATTTTATGGATTTAAGCAAGAAATAGGTAAAACTATTTATTTTTATTAAAAGTTTATTTAATGGAATCCGAAATTATAACAAATTATAAAATATAGTGGTCTTTTTAGTAGCTAAAACGTGTGTACTAGCTGCAGTTAATCTAAGAACATGCGACTCTAAGTTCCATTTAGAGAATTGTCACGACTTGGGTCTTAACATACCTCCCCTCTTAATTGTTGACATTACTAATAAAACCAATAAAACAAAAAGAAAACAAAACAATAGGACATAAATAAAAAATACAAAACAAAAAAGATAAGATAAAGTCAAACTATTTATTAAAACTTCTGTGATAGTAGTTGTGGGCCAACTGCGCACGACAAACTGGGCAACACTCTCGAACATCTCGATCGTGTATGATTTAAATTTTTCGAAAGGAACAATCCAAAGCTGAACTTGATTATGCTAGGCTTGCAAAAGGTGAACAAACTAAACGTAAATATCAAAAAACTTGAATATGAATATGAAAATAACATTGAGAGATTAGTCAGAGGTTATAGTGGAAATATTCTTGAACATCTAAATTGAATTGCAGACAATTTTATTAAATTAAAAAAAAATAGAATTTAAAATTTTTTAAAATATCTGTGATATGACACGTAGCCAAAGATTATTCTAAAATATTTTAATTATTTAAACATGTTTCATGGAACATCCCATAATGGTTATAATTATGCAAACTAAACAATATGTTTTCTGTTATTTATTATTTATGACTTTTTATATTCTATTACTTAACTTTAAATGCTGAGTTTCTTAAATATTAATTAGGGCGAACTATTATAAATAGTCGCTTTATTTTATTTAAAGATATATAATAAAATTATTAAATAACGATCCACTTTTAACTATCCAAAAGCCTCACAAGTGGTAGCAGCGAAGTGAAAGCAGCAATTGGTATTTCAGAAAAATTGTATGTCTGGTTCGACAAACCAAGATTTGGACAAAGCTTTCTTGTCAATCATTAGCGATTTTGAAAACACGTTAAGACTAGACGATACAATTATGGACGAAGCGGCAGTTGACAGGAAAATACTGGATCATGCTGAAGTCCAGAAAAAGTTTTTGGAACAGAAAACAAAGGAAATCGTTGACCAAATGGAGATAAGCCTCGATCAGAAACTTAATGATTTCTTGTATAATTTGAGGGGACAAGTAAACGTCCCCGGTCAACAACATCAAGACGGAATGGCACCACAGGAGGACATTCAGTCTCAAGCTCAAGCCGTAAACCAAAATCAAAATCAAAATGATTTGATGTATTCAATAGCTGCTTTGATAAATGAACTTAGACTGAATAGGACTATGTTTCAGGGTTTACCAAAGATGAATTTTGGTAATCAACCGACATTTAGTGCGAAGGACACTGAAAATGTTGAAGAATGGCTAAGGATGACAGAAAAAAACCTCAGACTCAATTGAATAGACGGACAACTGGTGGTCGAAGTAGCTAGCTCGTATCTGAGAGATAAAGCGGAAAGAGCCTACTTAAAAGCGTCTCTTAGACTCCCAAATATGAATTGGGACCAATTTAAAGAAACAATCGTCAAGTCATTTAGAAGAAGGGACCAAATTGAGGTAAATATGACCAAATTTCGGGGTCTTTCTCAAACTGGAGACTTAAAAGAATATATTGATGAATTTAATTCTTGTCTCCTTAATCTAAAAGAAGAATTGCCTGAAGCTTTTAAAATTGAGTTCTTCAGAAATGGCCTTAAACCAATTATTAGAGCGGGGGTAATGGCATCGGAACCTAAAACTTTAGAGGACGCCTTAGAAAAGGCTACATTGATCTACTATTCAGGAAGAGAAACCTCTGCACAAAGATTCGATATGAATAGGGTCGAGAACAAAAGTAAGCAATTAATTAAGTGCCATTATTGCCATAAGTTGGGGCACAAAGTTAAGGAGTGCAGAAAGAAATCATACGAGGAGAGAAATAGAAAGGAACCAAGATTTTTGGTATGTTGTACAGAGCCTGTTAAATTAAGACTTTCTCAGCAAACTGATTATACAGATAAAAAAACATTTTGAATCTTTTTGTGGCAATAAAGTTATTTTTTAATAAGCCGTATCAATTTAAATTTTCTAATGGCGCTTTAAAATTATTAGATGATGAGATT
>JAESIW010000207.1:150337-326583 GCA_016802295.1 Brachionus rotundiformis
TAAAGGAGAAGCACTTTTGGGAAGAAATGAAATACCTACCCAAGTAATATTTGATACAGGTGCAAAAAGATCAGTTATTTCGGAAAAGAAAGCTAAGGATTATGGTATCAAATCTAGTAATACCAAAATAAAAGCCGTGGTGGCTGAAAAAGAAACCTTTAGTACATATTTATCAGAGCGTACTAGAGTAATATTCAAGGGACAAATATCCGAAATAAAATTTATAATACTGCCGAGAGCAGACGTTTTATTAGGAATCGATTGGTTCGTAGCAAATGGTGCTTCAATCAACCCTCGGAAACGTCAAATTTGGTTTGAATCATCGGTATATACGGACAGCAAAACGTCAGATTTCGATTTTTCTGAAGACGAAATGGAAGTAATGCTGACAGATCAACTTAATGATAATGAAGATATCGAATCAGATTTGGATGGATGGGATTTTCGGCCAAATGAAAAACAAATTTGAGAATTTTGAACTATTGAGTAACGAAGAAAATATAGAAGCGCTTGAATTATTGGAATCTAATAAGGAATTATTTGCGACAAGTCTTGAGGACCTAAAAGCGCCAAGTGATTTACCACCTTTTGATATAAAAACTACCATCGATACTCCTATAAGGTTGAGGCCTTATAGGGTCTCACATCAAGAAAGAGCAATTATAAAAGAAGAAGTAGATAAAATGCTAGACGCAGGAATAATTCAACCATCTACTAGTCCTTGGGCATCATCAGTCTGTCTCACTAATAAACCAGATGGATCAAAAAGGTTTTGTATCGACTATAGACAGATAAACAATATCACTGTCCAAGATCCATTCCCATTACCTCGTATTGAGGACATAATCGACAGTTTAGGGGTCGCGATGATTTTCTCGTTAATGGATCTAAAATCAGGGTATTGGCAAATTATGATGGAAACAAAGGCTATAACTTTAACCGCCTTTACTACACCAGATGGACACTATGAATTCCTTCGACTTCCGTTTGGTTTAAAAAATGGACCTAGCTTCTTTAGCAGATCAATGGTGTTAGTGTTTAGAGATATCAACTCTGTAGTTGTATATATTGACGATATCATTGTGTTCTCGGACAACATTAAAAATCACCTAGAAGCCCTTAGGAGAGTATTCGAAAGATTGAAGAAAGCGAATTTGAAGATAAGCTTTAAGAAATGTAAATTTTTTAAAGATACCGTTAAAGTCTTAGGGCACATAATTTCAGGGGGAAAAATCATGATGGACCCTGATAAAATTCAAGCTGTTAAAAATTGGCAAGTGCCCATCAAAAGTAAACATATTAGACAATTTTTGGGTCTTTGCAACAGTTATAGAAAATTTGTAAAAGATTTTGCAAAACTAGCATTACCGCTAACAAAATTAACTAAGAAGGACGTTAAGTTGGAATGGACAGAAAGTTGTCAAAAGGCTTTTGAAGATTTAAAGGAAAAGTTGACATCTTATCCAGTATTAAGAGCACCAGTAATAACACGAAAATTCATTTTATACACCGACGCATCCGGACTTCAACTGGGAGCTATTCTTTGCCAAAAAGATGAAAACGGTAGTTAGTATGTCTGTGCCTACGCATCGAGACCTTTAAAAGGAGCTGAGATCCACTATGGAATTACGGAAAAGGAATGTCTGGCCGTCGTCTGGTCTGTTAAAAAGTTTAGAATTTACTTGTACGGAAATATTTTCAGTCTTGTTACAGACCACTCAGCCTTGCTTTGGCTAATGAAAATAAAGGATGCCAACGGTAGATTAGCAAGATGGGCTATTTGTCTGCAAACGTATAGTTTCGAGATAGTACATCGTGCCGGAAAAAAACACCTTAACGCAGATGCCTTGAGTAGAGCATTCGCTGTTGTCGAAGAGTTAGACGATGAATTAGATACAGATAGATCGATAAAAGAACTCGATCCATGGGAAGATGAATTTTTACTCCACTTTTTGAGAACAGGGAAGTATTTACCAGGTTCAAGTAAGAAGCAGTGCAAGAAAATTGAAAAGAAGAAAGAAAAATTCTCATTACAAGGGGACAAACTTTTATATAGAAAAAATATGGACGACTTCAATTGGAAAATAGTGCCTAAAATTAAAGAAAGAGCTGGCTTAATTAAAGAAACGCATCTGTTAGGTCACTTTGGAGTAGAAAAGACTTATAAAGACTTACAAAATAAGTACTACTGGAAAGGAATGCATCAAGATACACAATTTATGATATCAAATTGTATGGTTTGTATACGGCATCAAAAAGTACCAGTTTCGGATCATCCAGCAATGTCTTTACCAATCAACGATGTAATGGATAGAGTGCAAATCGACTACGTCTTTGGACTGCCATTAACACAAGACGGATATAAAGGCATCGCTGTGTTTATAGAACCGCTTACAAAATTTTTGTTTTTAATGGCAATTAAATCTAAAACAGGCGAAGAATCTGCTCGTTGTTATTTTAAATTCGTATCAATTTTCGGTCCGTCTAAGCAACTGCTTTCCGATCAAGGGAAAGAATTTTTGAATGAAACAGTTGACAATATGTTAAAGCTGACAGGAACAGAGCGGCTAACAACCTCGCCTTATCAACCTGAGCAAACGGGGCTACCGAAAGAGCAAATCAAACAATCATAAATTGTCTACGAAAACACGCCGAAAATAACGAAAAAGATTGGGATAAATGGCTTGATTACATCCAACTCGCATACAACTCAAGAATACATTCTAGTACAGGTTTTACACCATATGAACTCATGTTTGGCAGAAAAATAAATGGATTTGAAAATTGGGTAGATGAAAAGGAAAGTCAACAATCCTTAGAGCTACTGAAGAGAGCAATGCAAATAAAAAACATGAATGAAATCGAAATACCAAAGGCCAAACAAAACATTGAGAAATCTCAAGAAATCCAAAGAAGAACGCAAAATAAAGAAAAGAACATTATCCTGGAGTCGTTAGAGCCTAATAGTAAAGTTTTTCTAAAAGTCTCAATGATTCAAGGTAAGTTAGAACCACGATTTAGAGGACCTTTTACAGTGGTTAGAAGAATTAGAACACCTTTACTAAATTGTGCAAGATCTTTAGAAGAGATACAATTAATGGAATACAAAAATTATTTCGTATTAGGAATGAGTAAGTATTTAGTGGATGGCTATGGTTTTAAGTGTACTAAAAAAGAAGTGAAAATCACGACTTTTAAATCGTTCTTCGGGGCAAGATCAATGAACAGACATACATCAGATGAAGTAATTTCAAAAGAAGAATGCTTGGCCATGGTTATATCAAAGACATGTCACAATAATCAAATGATATGCGACGGGGAGCATTGTAACTTTGAAGGGGAACCTTATTTTGAATATAAGTGGCTACAGGAAAGAGTGTATGTCTCATACCAATGTTCCACAACTAAAATTCAAATAAGAGGGTACTCTCTAAATGACAGGCTTTTTGAGAGGGCAAATAACCAATGCACAGCGAAAGATCTCTATTGCCAAGTTAACAAATCGACGTATATTTGGAACTCTGATATAATTCACGAATGTCCTTTAAGATACGTGGAGAAGAAGAAATTCAAAATTGATGGAAAAGTAGCCATTGCTGAAAATCAACTTTTTCAAATAGAAAAGAAAGTCGTATATTGTAATAAAAGTTTATGGTCAACTTCAGAAGGATTATACCTCACAGAGGATAAGTCGGCTGTCGACTTAATCCCTATAAGCAACGACATCAATTTTGAACTAGATCTAATTCTTTCTGATTTCGACTCTAAATATTATGGCCTTCTTCAAATAATAAATAAACTATCTGGGAAGGTTCATCAGAAATACTGTATCATGTTAAATATCATAATAAACGACTTTAGGGAGGATAAAGAAAATTTCCTTAAAATTGAAAACAATACGATCATTTATAATAATTATGGAGAACTCGTTGTATCTAAATGTCAAAAAGTAGACAACATTGAGATCATTACACAAGAGAAGAACTTCAAACACATCCAAATAACATTCAAATTAAATAATGACTCTAGACACGGTTTCCTTACAAAAAATGGAATTATAACTAATCAATCGGAAATATCATATTCAGTAAAACCAAGGTATTTCAGCATTTTGTCAGGGAAAATCAAAATTTCAAAAACAGGACTTAAAGTGGACTTCCTTGAGTCAAATAGACAGGTTTATGTATATAGGTTTGGCATTAATTCATATAATTATAGTTTGAATATGAGTCATAATCCGGAAATATTAAATAACCTTGATCTAAAAAAGGAAATCGACAAATATATTATTCAAAATGAAGCTTAAATGATTATGCAGTCGGCGAAAGATGATTTCTTCTCTAGTGAAACATCAAATTTCATAAAGAGTATTGTTAGTAATATAACAGAGTGGTCAAAAAGCTTAAAATTTTGGATAATTACATCAACGAGTGTAGGTTTAATAGTTCTGAGCTTTATCATGTGTTGTGGCTTACGACGAAGGCTTGGAAGAAAAGCCAAAAGAAACGGAACAAGACAAGCCAATAATTTGATTCCATTATCAGACCAACTGAAAATGATTTACCAATTGGAAAAGGTTAATTCTAAAATGTCAATCAAAGAAACAAAACTTTAAATTCGGGACGAATTTTTTCGACCGAGGGGCATATGTGATATGACACGTAGCCAAAGATTATTCTAAAATATTATATAATTATTAAATAACTATTATATTAAATATTATATAATTAATAAGATATATAATAAAATTATTAAATAACGATCCACTTTTAACTATCCACAAGCCTCACATATCTATTATATTTTAAACTAATTATCCAAATAAAACACTTTTCTACGTTAATTAATTTTCAATGTTTTGATTCTATGTTTTTCTTGAATCAAAAAAACTTGAATATTTTCATTTTACCAATTAAAAAATTCCTGCTGAGCTTTTAAAATTGCTTAAAGATCCAAGTTGCAGTAATTACCACTACTAGATGAAATTTTAAATTTTAATAGTTGGAATTTTCGAACCATTTTCATTCTAACAAATTCAAATTTGTCGAGTATTATTATGACAAAAATTAATTAGACATGTATTATGTCGCCGCACATTTTTTTGACTAGTCAAAATTTAAAAAAAAAATTTTCATTTTCCTATTGCAAATGGACCAATTGATTCAAGCTTTGAAAAAATTAGTATCTTTCAGTCCCAAAAGAAAAAAAAGGATGGCATTATTAGTTTTTTATTGAAAAATGACAACGACTTTGAATATAAACAAAGTTATCAGGCTGTATTTGGCATGATAATCTGGCTTTCCAACAATTCAGATTTTTATCCGAGTTGTCCAGGAAAGGTTACAACAATTGATCATCGACGTCCTATTTCAATCAAAAATCAACATTCGAAAGAATGTAATAGCCAAAATCAAAGATATGGAATTCAAAAATCCAAATTATTTATATTTTTAGACGATACCTGGTACGGAGACAACAAGAAACAAAGAATTAACTACCGAAAAAATTTAATTTTATTGGAAAGCTTGTAATGTTTAATCAACTGTTTAGTCTTCATATTTTGAAAAAAGGTCTGGACCGTTAGTTTATGGTCTTTTAACAAGTAAACAAGAAGCTTATTAGTAAAAATTGGTGATATACTTACTGATTTCAAAGAAGAAAAAAGAATTTAGTATTTGAAAAATATTTCTTTATTAATTGAATATTAATTGATTAATTGATTTTTTTAACTTAACTAATTAAACCTTGTCAAATTTGTTTCTGGTACATTTGATTCTAAAAAAAGATCATCAACAATATATTTTTATTAATTATTATGCAAAAATTTATCTATTTATGGCAATAAAATCCTTTGGCCCTTTCAACCTTTCTGACCCTACTGGTAAAAGAATCTACGGCTCTTATGATTTCTAAAGTCGGTATTTTACTTATTTCCCTCTTGATTTCTTCTATAAATGAGTTACGATTCGAAAACTTATTGCATTTCATTCTGGTAACCACTACGTTCCAAAAATAAAAGTCGCATGGATTTAAATCAGGTGAATTCGGTGGCCACTTGTCTTTTTTTATAAATTTAAAGAGATTATTCTCACAATATCTCTGACAAATTTTTGCTGTGTGAGGTGATGCTTGTCGCTCCATGTTCAGTCAAATAGATCCAAACCATTACAGACAGAGAGTTTTTTGATACACCATAGAATCCTTAAAAATAATAATATATAAAAAATAATATCAATTAATTTTATTAATATTTTAAAAGCAACTTTTTTTAATATGTGACTCAGTCAATAGTGGAATTTTCCTCTTTTTATAAGCCTTTAAATTAAAAATTAAATTTTTTTGATAAAATTAAGATTTTTAAGACAATTACTTTAAGTTTTAATTCTTTACGAATAGTAACTACCGAACCGACCGAAAAATTCAACTTTTTACTGACTTTTCTTGTTGTAAAATCTTTCAGGAGACGTTTTACTTTCTTATTATTTGAACTGGTAACACCAGAACGAGGTCTACCAGATTTTTTCGTATTATGAGTTTTACTAAAGTCTTTGTATTCCTTATTCTATTTTCGAATTGTCCTTAAACTTAAGCGGCGGCCGATAATTTCATAAATTTCCGATGTCGACTTTCCAGCTTGAAAGTTTTGGATAGCGAGTTCGCGTAAACATACTTTAGCCATTTTAAAATATATATTGGTGATTTTTTTTTAATAATTGATAGAAAATAATAATTTAACTAAAAGTTTTAAATTAATTCAAAATTCAAAATTTTAAATTTGAAAAAATTCAAGACTAATGCATAATTTAGTTAATTTAATTTCAAAAATCCAAAGTACCACCACTTGGTACTTGAAAATAAGAAAATAAGTTCCAAATAAAATTTTAACTCTTTTGTATTTTAAACGACTATGTATCAAAATATAAAAAAGAAAATTATAGAGAATTTTTTCCTCATAAAAAAACATAGAAAATCAATATAAATAATGGTAAATGCATCTTTAGGTTTTTGAGTCTTTAATCAGATATTGATATTGATAATCATTTAGAAGTATTTTTTTTAATTAATAATAATCTTGTGATAGTAAAAAGTTAATGCTTTTTCATCTATTTTGAGAACAGGATAATTTTTTTACATTTTTATTTAAAAAAAATTATATTGTAGATTTATTTAATTCAGACGGTTGAATACGTCGATTCTGGTCCTTCTTTTAATTGTTTTAACTTTTTGTTTAACTAAACTTTTATTTTTTATTATTTTTATTTAAATTAAGAATTCGGATACGAATTTATATTTTTTATTTTTTAATCACAAGTTTTTCTCTTTAATTAATTAAAAATTTTGTTATATGTTTTTATTCCTTTATTATGTTTTTCACAGTTTTAAATGCTTGGTTATACATGTCACATGAATTTTGGTCAAAATAAGATAAAAATAATATTATTTAAGAATAAAGATATTACTTTATTTCTGAAGCTCTTTAAGTCAAATTTTTGCTTAACGTGCCTAATTTGTAGATAAGAACTATGATGAAATTTCAATTTCTCAAAAAATTAAAATGGACAGCCCGATTGAAATACTGCAAGAATTCATTGTTGAGACAAAAGCAGCTATTAGCATATTAGAAATGAAAAAGACTGAAATCGAAAATCATCACAATATTTGCAATGTAACTCGCACGTGAGAACATCTGTATCCACTGCTGGTGCAGGTCTTTTAGTTGGTGCTTTAGTGCTCACTCCTTTCACTGGTTGAACATCAATTGTAGCAGCTACTGGTATGGGTTCATTGTTTGGAATTGGTGGAGCATTAGTCAGCGTTGGAACTGAAGCGTATGACTTTTTCGCCTCAAAAGCATTCACTGAACAAATTACCATGGTCTCCGAAGGCAAAAACAATATCGGAAACAAAACAGGAGAACAATCTGCATTATTTGTATTAAAAAGAGGAATAAATGCTACCAATACTACCAATACACAAAAAAACATCCAAATACACTTCAAATTGAAGAAATTTCAACAAGCATTAAAAATTAATTAATTTACTTAGACTCTTAATAAATGTTTTAGTGATAATGATATAACTGATCATATTACCATATTTCCTCGTTCGATAATGCTGCAGTAAAAGATAAGACATGAAAATAATAATTTTTTTAGCATGGGTGAAATGTACTTTGATGCATTTTCCAAAAGCTTTTAGTGCTGCACAATCAAACGAGGGAAAACGGTATTGAAATAAAAAAATAAAATCATTAACACCAAAAAAATTCTTATAAAATAAGTTAAAATTAAATTTTGTGTTCAAGAATTAATTTATCTGTGATACCAATAAACAACCACTTTGATGAAATCACCTTTCACCTATTTTAATTAATATTTTTTAAATGATTTTATCAATTAAATCGAAATTTCTCTTAACTTTTTGATGGCTTATTTGATTTATTTTAGATCATTTTTGTTAGTATCAAAAAAAGTTAAGCCTTTTTTATTTTGATTTATAATTAATAAAAATTCAAAGTCTTACTATCAGTTTACAGAAACCATCCTTACGTATTCTAATTTAAAATACTTTATAGTAAATAAACCTTCCAAATCAAATTTCTTTTAAAAAAAATTACATTAATGTAGTAGTATTAGTAGTACATTAATGTAGTAGAAGTAGATAAGTTGTAGGGATGGTTGTATCCCAAGCAGTAGTGTTCGTAAACGCTCTGCTATGACAGCCTGTGGCGCAGTTGTTTGATGATTTTATAAATTGAATTTCTTTCTGATTTGTATAAATTAAGATAAAATGGATAACTGTCAGTTGAGCAATATATCTGATTTGTCGATGAAAATTATATATATAAACAAGGAACTCGTCAATGTTTGGGAAAGCGGTGGATCAATTTGGTGAAGTGACAGGATCTAGTGAAGTAGGCTTGAGTCGGAGCGAAACTCAAACTCAACATATTTAAGTCAGTCCGAATTCTAAATCCTATGATAAATAAACCCTCTTATGAATCTTAAATTATAAACTTTGGAAGATTTTTTTTAATTTTCTTTTTTTTTAAGCCGGGGAGGATGTAGTATCCTAGAGCTAATGCTTATTTTATTGTACATTTGAGGAAACATTCTAAAATGTTTTAGTTTCAGAAGCCTTACTATACCACATCCTCTATGCATGACTCGTGTTATATAATTTTGTCAATTTTTGTAAGCCAAAGCTAACAAATATAATTACAGTTGTAAACCATGAATTTAATAATAATAATAATAATAATAATAATAAAATAAGTTACAACAAGCTAGCAAGCTAGACTTGCGAAGATGAGAAACAGTAGGATCCCATCTATGGTAACTGTGGTTTGTACATTATGTTCAGAGCACAGTCACTACCAGCTCTGCCTACATCACTCTGAAGATTGAATATTCCTTAGATCACCATTCCCTTTGAATGGATTTTCCCGAGTCTCAGGAATTCATCCATGGTAGGTTTCTCCTTTCGTCTGTACTTATCTAGTCTGTTCTTAAATTGGTTCACGGATGTGGAGCTTCTTCTTGTTCTACCGTTGACTTTAATAGACGGGGCTATGTGCCAGTTTACAATGTTGGTGCCTGTGTAACATTTATAGAATTGAATAAGATCACCTCTCGTCCTCCTGTCCTCCAGGGAGGTCAGATTTAGTTTCACTA
Source organism: Brachionus rotundiformis (assembly GCA_016802295.1). Taxonomy (NCBI): domain Eukaryota; kingdom Metazoa; phylum Rotifera; class Eurotatoria; order Ploima; family Brachionidae; genus Brachionus; species Brachionus rotundiformis. The sequence goes on from JAESIW010000207.1 coordinate 160,012, forward strand.
GTTTCTTACTGTAGTAAAGGTTTTTAAACTGTTTGACCAGTTTCGTAGCTCTCCTTTGAACATTCTCTATGGTGATGTCTCTCCATGCCACAACGGCGTATTCTAAAATAAATCTTTTAAACCAAAGCCGGCTTGGTTTTGAATATTACAAATAAAAAGTTTGATTCTATGAAAAATATCTTTTAAAGAAAAATTAGCGCTTCATTCAATTGATTTAAAGACGCGACACTTTATTTTTTACTGTAAGAGTAAGACTGTTGTCATGTCTTTTGTAAATTTTTGTTTATAAAATGAAGAACCGCAAAATTTTAACATGATGAACCGGTTTTGATTTTTGGTCCAGTACAACCATGTTAAATTTTAAAAGTAATTTATATATATATAGTATATTAATAATTATATATGTATAATATGTATGATTTATATATGAAAAACTATGAAAATTAATTAATTTACTTAGGCTATTAATAAATTGCTTAGTGATAATGATATAGCTGATGATATTACCGTATTTTCTGGTTCGATAATGCTGCAGTAAAAGCTAAGACATGAAAATAAATTTTTTAGCATTGACTCTTTTAAATAAATAAGTAAAATTATTCAGTTGATAATTAAATACTAGTACAATCTTAATCAGCTAATTCTTTTCCATCGATTGTTTAATAATAAAAAGAAGAAGAATTTGCTTGCTTTGAATAATCTAGACTGCCCAGCAGGTGGTACCAGAAGTGGTAGTTTAAAATTGGAAAGGGAGCTTATAAAAAACTTTGACGCAAGATGTCATTTTTTTACCAATCGAACTGCCAGGTACTGGAATTTACTTGATGAGGCAACAAGAAAAATTGCCGATACAAATACTTTTAAAAAAGAATTGATAAATTGCTCAACTGACAGTTATCTATTTTACCTTATTTATACAAATCAAAAAGCAATTCAATTTTTAAAATCGTCAAGCAGAGCGTTTACGAACACTACTGCTTAGGAAACAACCATCCCTACAGCTCATCTATTACTACTACTACATTAATGTAAATTTTATTTAAAAAGAAACTTTATTTGGAAGGTTTATTTACTATAAAGTATTTTAAATTAGAATACGTAAGGATGGTTTCTGTAGGCTGATAGTAAGGCTTTGAATTTTTATCAATTAAAAATTAAAATAAAAGACTTTTGATACTTATCTAAAATAAATCAAATAAGCCATCAAAAAGTTAAGAGAAATTTCGATTTAATTGATAAAATCATTTAAAAAATATTAATTAAAATAGGTGAAAGGTGATTTCATCAAAGTGGTTGTTTATTGGTATCACAGATAAATTAATTCTTGAACACAAAATTTAATTTTAACTTATTTTATAAGAATTTTTTTGGTGTTAATGATTTTATTTTTTTATTTCAATACCGTTTTCCCTCGTTTGATTGTGCAGCACTAAAAGCTTTTGGAAAATGCATCAAAGTACATTTCACCCATGCTAAAAAAATTATTATTTTCATGTCTTATCTTTTACTGCAGCATTATCGAACGAGGAAATATGGTAATATGATCAGTTATATCATTATCACTAAAACATTTATTAAGAGCCTAAGTAAATTAATTAATTTTCATAGTTTTTCATATATAATTCATACATATTATACAAATATAATTATATATATATAATTTTCATCGACAAATCATAGTTTTTTATGATTTAAACTTTTTCGTAAAAACGAATGCTGTTTCTAAGTTTATGTTGTGTTGTTTAAGATTTTCTTATTTAGATATCTAGATACTCATATTTCGTTATTTTATTGTTTATGCAATAGAATTTATTCAAATTAAAATAAATTGAAAAGATAAAAATCAAAGCTTTTAGGTTTTTCCATTTGAACCAATTTTTAAAAATTATAATTTATTGATCAATTAAGCATGTCAAAAAATGCATTTTTTAATTTAGATGTTTGTTTACATCAAGAACCAATTTTTACCAATCTGTTAAGCTACAGGTTAATTTTATCAAAATTAATTTTAAATTTTAGATTTTTTTAATTAAATCATTTGAAAAATTGTGTCTAATTTGGTGTAATCAATTTTATTTTATAAACTAATTTGTCATAATCGATTACTTTGAAAGCCCGACTCTGTGTCTTATGTTTGATTTTAAGAAAGATATAGCCAAACATATTTCCAATCAAAAATATCTGCATATAATTATTTCGAATTTTGAATAGTTGGAATTCTTTTTTGAATTGTTAGATAAAAAAATTGAACCATTCTATATAAATAAATGTATTTGAGTTTATATTTTTCATTTTTTCTTGTGATAAAGTTTTAAATAAAACAAATTCAAAATGAACACGCCGATTACAATTGCCCCAACCATCACTCAAGTGAATGCTGAAGAGGAAAAGCCAAAAAGAACTTTACGAGGAGCTTGCGGCGGTCACTGCTGTGGATGTTGTTAAATGTAAAATGTAAAATACTAAAGTAAAAAATAAAGACAGCTTGACCATTTACGTTTTGTAGCATTATTTGCACCACTTTTTTTAAATAAATTTTTATAACACAAGCTTTTAAGTAAATATTTTTATTAGGTTAAATCGAACGCCTAATTTTTGAAATTTAACTAGAAATATGAATTATTTTAACTATATATTTTAATTTTTTTTAAATTAATTTCAAAATATTTAATTCTTAAATCAAATCTTAATGTCATAAACGTTTAATTAGACTTTTGGTTCCAATTACCGTCACGGTTCATAGATAAGCTGGAAATTGAGTCTCATTTTCACATTTTGCAATATCTTAGTAAATTTGCTATCCAATTGTTTGGCCAAATTGAACAATTTTTTTCTTACATTTTGCATCAAGTGAAAAAAGCACATTATTGAAATGCATTAGGGAAAGAGTTTTTTACGTAATTTAGTATCGAAATAGATCCATCATGAACCATAAGCTTTGGATCAAGGCAAAAAGTGTATTTTGAAGCAATAGCTTTAAGAGGTCTATTAAAGTGAAGATAATCTTCATCGGTTTCATCCGGGGTAATCATATTTGCAATAGAATGGCATTTCCTAGCTAAATAGTTCGATCCGAAAACAATTAGTATCAATATTTGATAATTTTGCTTGTTGAATCAATATGGAATATTTTACCATTTTTTGGATTTCATTTTTGAACTTGGTAAAAATTCAATAAGTAAGATTTCTGCTTTTAAATTTTTTATCAATTTTCAATCAAGAATTTTCGGCATCTTTTTCAAATTTTTTAATAAATTTTGATGAATTTTTCTTTATATAGGTATAAATTTTTTATATCAAGTATTTTTTTAGAAGATTTAAGCTTGACAACTACTTATTAGATTTATATAACAAAGAGGGTTGATAAAAAACATTGAAATCCGTAAAAATTCGGTGATAAAACAAGTCGCTTAATCTAATTTATGTAGCTTTAAGCATGTATTTATTTGATATTAATTAATTAAACAAAACTTTGAATTTTAAAAAAGTTATTATTTTATTTTTAGATTTTGACTTTAGGTTTTTTTCTCATTTTTTTATATAATCTCCAAAAATCTAAAATTAGCACAAATTGTACCTAAATTGTTTTGTTGCCACTTCATTTCAGTGAAAATTTAGTTATTTTTTCAACCTTACAATTTTCTTAGTTAAAAAATTCTATACATTAAATATTATCTTAAATGTTTTGTTATAAATTCATAATATTCTATTCTTAAATCAATCTATTCATCCCACTTTTAAGTTCAACTCAAAAAAATTTCAATGATGCACAAAAAATACAAAACAAAATACTCAGGCATATCAAATTCGAGAAAATATTACCTGTATATCAGAGATAATTACTTTCTGACAAAAATATTGTCAAAAAATAATCAGTTAATGACTGAATTGATTTTCTATTGTGTAAATAAATTCATTCTAAGTAATTAGTCAATTTTTATTTCTTTTTGCTAAATATTTTTTTATCGTAAAAAATAAATGAACACGCCGCTACTGTTACTACTGTTAAATTAATTAATGACTCAAATAATTTTTTATTGTCTATATAACATATAAAAACACTAAACAAAAAACAGTATAAAAAAATTATTGCTTATCTAAACATTAAAGGTACACTATACAGGTAACTTGAAGCCAATTTCCAACCTTTTACACTATAATCAATACTATCAACAAATTTTTTGTCACTCAAGGTATCAATTGACAAGTGCCTTAACATATTTACAGCATTTGACAGATAAACATTTACTGACAATCTAGATCTGCACCACTTTTTTCATTCGTAAAATGAGACGGCACAGAGATCTCAACTTCGATTAACTCTTCATTCCTACATTCAATACCCTCAACCGAGTCGATTTTTTCTGAGTTTAATTTGTTTAAGCGCTTAATTAAGTCTGCCTTTTTTCCCCCGTAAGATATTTCTAATCAAATTCTTCCCATTGAAAACGAAGATCAATACCATCAATAAGAGTCTAAAAATTGACATGACATAAACTAGATCTGAACTACTGTTAAATAAATTCCTAAAAAAACGATTAGAAGATTTAAATGACTACCTGACAAACACTCCTGTTCCAAACAAAAAGTTCAACAACTAAATAAAAAAATTAAAAAAAACTATTATCTAGTAAATCGTATAACCTATATTTACCTATCAACTTTATACTTTATAAATTAAATTTATTTTATTTTATCCTGCTATAATCATTTTTGTGCTCTGATATATACATATAGTTTATCTTTTTTTAAATATTTAATTCAATATTTTAAACGTTAGGCTAAAAAGAAGGACTATGATCCATTCTGAGTGGCCTGAGGACTTCCTCAAATAATAATTTAAATAAAAATAAATTTATCTATTTTTAAAATAAAATTTGTAAAGTGTTAATTTGCTATCTTTGGATCTTGAAATCAACTTTGTTTTTTAATCAAAAAATTTGTTAACCCTCCGATAAGGATAAGTTAATGAAATAGATTCAAATTGTTTTTTATATTTTATTTTATTTTATTTTATTAAACAATTAAAATTACAGAATAAAAAATAAAATTAAGAACGTCATTCAAAAGTCAAGCTAAACATCAATTATAAATATAAAAATTAATTAAGATTCTAGACAATGGTCGTTGCAGTAACGATGACACTAATTATTCATTTATTCAACACTAGAAAGCCCGAGGTGTTTTTGAAACTCGTTTTTTAAACTTGAATATTATCTCAAGAAATAAAGTTATCAAAAATTACTCAAAGAAACTTAAAATCAAATTGTAATGCTAAAATTTTTAAATTTGAATTTTTGTAATTAATCAGCCGGGCTTTCTAGTGTTAAAATATCAAGATTATAACTAAATTAAGTGAACACGTTTGCCCAGTAACCATCGCAATCGTTTTAACAATATCAAACTGTCATTGTATCTAAGGAATTTTTTTCAACCAAAATACATAAATATGATTCTTTAAATATTTAAAAAAATAAAATTAAGAAATTGGACTGATTTATCATTTTATCTAAGTACTTGCTAACAAAATAATTAGCTAAATTAAAAGTGTGGTTGCTTACCACAAAGAAGTCCAGTCTCAATTTTTAAAGGCAATTTTGGATTCAATTGGAATAAAAATACTATCAGAAGCGGCATATTGAAATTTATGATCAGGATTTACTACATTGCTGTTATATTTTTATCCAAAAAAATTTGAAAATGATCATTTGCTCATGTGAAAGAAAAAATATCTTTAAATAGCAATTTTTTTTAAATTAAATATTTGAGGAGTAACCTGAGGTCGTATAAAATGGATCAGGTCCTTATATTAAGCCCATCGATTAAAAATTATACAAAAACAGAGAGTAATAAGAGGATAAAAATAAATAAGATTTCGATTATAAAAAAGTTGTATTTAAATAAGAAAATAAAAAATATCGAAGAGTGGGAAATAGTAAAAAAAATTAAAATAAGATAAACTAAAACTGATAAAAAATAGTCATGGGAGTTTTCTCGTTGTGATTTTGATAAAAAGCAATTTTTATTTTTCATTAGAAGCATTTAAAAATTTATCTTTTAGTTAAGCATTTCAAAATTTTTTAACCCTTTTGCTTTTTAATAATCAGCAAATTTTTAATAATTAACTTGTTTTATCAACTGTAATAATTTTTAAATTTGAAGCATACCAAAATAATTATAATTTTGGTCTAAGAGATAAATAATTATTCACTAGTTTTTAAACAAAAATGATTACTATGGAAAATAATGTCAATTCATGTTCAAAAAAGGCCAAAAAATTTATCCATTCCAGCACAAGTCATTGAAATTTAAAATTAAAAACTAGTCAGAAGAATTTAATTAATTTAAAATGGTATTTTTATTCAATTAAATTATAAATTAATCAAACAGTTGCTATATAAGCATTTTATGATAAGAAAATAAATGAAAAAGGCTTTTTGAGTTGCAAAAAAAATAAGAAAAACAAATACGGCTTAATTGATTAAATAAAAGAACAAACATTTTTAGAAAGAATAAATTTTCCTAATATTTTCTCTATTTACATAAAGAACTCTCTCTATACAAGTATTTTTTAGCTCAGCTAATCGTTCAGCGGTGGCAAAAATGAAACCAGGATGCGATACATTCACCTCTGACGTGGGAAACTTAAACATAAAAAAACAATTTTTAAAATTATTAAATAAAAAATTTTTAAAAAATTCTACTTCTTTTGATTTTGGAACAAAATAAGGCGAGTCTGTTTCGAGCAAAATTCTCTCCAAAGGCACATCTCTAATCATTTTTTTAAGATAATATTTATCTGACTCTAAATTAAATGTAATCAATGGTGTAAAACCAATGCATAAATTCGGAAATGAGCTCAAATATTTCATGGCTATTTCCGAATTACCGGTAAAACAATGCAAATGAATATGATGATTTGGATCCAAATGCTGTTTGAGTATTTCAAGACATTTTTCTTCTGTTTGTCTGCAATGAATAACAATTGGCATTTTAGTTTGTTTGGCAATTTTAAGCTGTCTCTCAAAAACTTTAACCTGTTGACTTAGTTCAACTGAATTGCTATTTTTATTTTTATAAATATGATTTTTATTTTTTGGCAATAGGATACTTTCTTGACTGATCAAGACCACATTCGCCCAGGGCTACTATTTTCGGATGTGACGTCAGCACATCAATGAGTGTTTGCTCTGCCTCTGAAGTCCAAAAATTGGCAAAATGAGGATGACAGCTATAAGAAAATTTATCTTATTGGCACAGGGAATTTAATTTTAAAATTATTTAAACCCAATGGTGTGATAAATCTTCGGATGGCAATGACTATTAAAATAAAAATTGAATTTGTCTAAAAAATAATAACTAGAGATAATTTAAGAAGTTTTTTTTCTCAATTACCTTTGTTTAAAAAGTGTTTAGGGTGGCAAATGACATTGATGCAGGCCTCGAAGTTTTTCAAATACAAAAATGAGTACTCATTAAAGTATTTATGCATGTTGGAATGATTGTATCGAATTTTGGGAAATAAAAGATCAAAGTGGCAATGTGAGTCGACAAGATTGTTGGGTAAATTTTTCCATTCAGCCGACTTTGTTTTTAGATATGAGATTAATTGTTTTTTTGACTTGTTAGGTCCTTCGATATGATCGTTCTGGCTACAACACTCTATACTCTCATTGTGTTTTGGCGTTGGTATTCTATTTAACTTTGGTTCTGGTATATTAGACGATAAAATGTACTTTCGTATTTTAATTTTATCATTTTCATTTATTGAGTAGCGGATCCGAGAGCATGCGGAATCGGTATTTTTGGTATTTTGATCAGCTAGATGAATATTTTTCATTAGCTGGTCCAATTTAGAAACTTGTTTCTCAACTGGTTGTGAATTCATTCTTATTTGAAATTCATTTAATTAAAAAAAATTTTCAAATTTTCAATTTATTTTTAAACAGTTTAATTTCTTCTAAAATGAATAAATAGTCTAATCTAAATTCACTTAATTACTTGTTAACAAAAGTGTGTATAAACCAAGACAAAGATTTAAGTGTGAGGCAAGCAGTTAATGTATGGTAAAATGCAACTTTACTGGTCAATGTGTGACAAATCTATGTGGTTACAAAAAGTCCCAGTTGTTGTGTAACTCAAGATGTCATGGAGGCAACTCAAGCTGCGAAAACTTATAAACTTTTTTTAATTGCACAAATTAGGTAATTTACTAAAATTATTGCGGTAAATTGCTTAAAAAAATAAAAAATCAGTAAATATCTAAAATATTAAATATTATCTAACATATTATTTTTTTATGTTTTTACTGATAGACCAAGAAATCTACAAATTTACGGCAAAATACTTTTCGGAGTAAAAATAAAGAGTAAAAATCATGCCAATGTCAAAAGATTTACATATTATACAAGAAGGGTTATCAAATAATTTAAGAAGACATTGTAATTTTTTTAAATTGATGTTAAATTTATCTATTTGTTCAAAATTAATTGATGATCATTTAAGTTAATTAAAAAATGTGCAAATTTGATTTAAAAGAATATAATTTAAGTTTTTTTGTTAAAAAAAATAAGTATAAGTTTCATGGACAATTGAAATATTATCTATAAAAATGTCCTTTTCACAATTGAGTAGTAAGTTCAGTTTATAATACACATAAAAATGACTGTGATTATTTAGCATTAAATTCAATCTTCCAATACTACGCATATTAAAAGTTCTTAGCAAAATATTCATATGTTTTATTATTTATAATATGCTATTTTTCAAAAAAATCAATGGTTAGCATAAATCTGGCAAATTTAATACCCAAGTTGCCATGAGAAATGTAAATGACTAATTATTTAAAATTTAAAAAATTGTTAAATATTTTACCAAGTTATTAACACTCAAAAGAATATCTGAGATCCGCTTGAGGATTTATAGATTGTATCAGACTTGTGCAAAAGTAAGTCAAGAAACTGACTTGACATGTTTTTTAGACAATTCATAATTACTGATAAGGTTTCAAAAAAATTGAAAATTCTAATTTTTATTAAAAAAATTCAATCAATTTAATAACTTAATAATTTATCTACTGAAATCTTGTTTACATATTTGAATCTAAAGATAAAAAATATATTAGATTGAATGTTACTAAACAAGCAAGATATTTAGTACATTAAATCAAATCTAATGGATGTAAGAAGAAAAATTTCTTTGGGTCAAATTCAAACTAAGGACCAATGATACTTTTTAAACATTGATATTTATTATTAATATACTATATATGTAGATTACTTTCAAAAATTAAACGGCATATTGAAGTTTGTGATCAAAATATAATTATCATACTCAATAAATACATTTTTTTAATTTTTTAGAATTTTTTTAATTGAAAAATTTAATGCAGAGCTAGATTTTTATGTTTAACAAAACATGTTAAACCATAGCCAACTATTGTGCAAAATTCTGCATGCATAAAATTTTTGCAGAAATTTGCAGACATACAATAAAGCTTAACATTGTATGTTAACTTTCAAAATATGATTCTGCATTTAATTGAATTAGATTTTTAAAAATATAGATAATAGGAAAGGGATTCTTCTATCATTTTCACTGTAAACAATGTTCGGTTAGCTTAAAAATTAAGTTAATAAAGTATATATTCATTAATAATAGATACTACCAGATACGGCAGTTAACAAGTTCTCGCAAGAATTACAACATCAGATTTTTACTCTTGATAAAATTTTTTAAGCTATGATAAAATTATAAGAGCAAATTTTTAAAAAAGTTAAATAAGATTTCCTTGAGTGTCAATTTATAATAATGCTATTCAGTCACTGTTAATCTGCAATATTTAAATAATTCATTTAAATTCATCCAGTGTTTATAAATACTTGAAAAACCCAGACATACAATAGAGCATGTGTACACAGATAAATTAACCTACAGTTTGGAAAGATAGAAATGGAGCCCAGTTAACAAATTTTTCATTAATAAATCTAATGGAAAAACAATGTAAAAATGTAAATTCTAAAGGTAAATTTTTATTGAATAAAGAAAAAAAATAAGTTTTTTTGAGGACCTTGTGAATTAAATAATAGAAAATTCAGGATTCATTGAGTCTTATGTATTATCATTAAATTATTTGATTTTTATTAAGATAGATATTCATAAAAGAAAAACAGCTTCGAGACTTAATATAATCGATTGAGGGAGTTTTAAGTAAAATTCAGGGTCATCCAAAAATAAAGGATCATTACATCATAATATTTTGATACATCTCTATAAATATTTATTTGAAAATTTTCTAAGAAAATATCAATTTTTTGTTTCGACATGAATAACCTTATTTTTTTGATTTTTCTCAAACAAAACAGACAAAATGACAATAATTATCTCGATGAACTCTACCAGACTTAATAGACTAAATCCAATAAATAGGCCCAAAAGCCCACCAATATTCGAGATTAAATCAACTGTTTCCATCTTTTTCAACTCTTCAATTTGTTCGTATTCTAATGAATCATAAAAAATATTTATCTTAAGTGAATTTTGTTTCACAAAATCTACTGAATAATTGTACGAGGAGTTTTTTCTATTTAGCATTTTAACAAGACTTTGAGCTCTTAAGTCTGTTGGAAAATTGGAATAAGATAGTTTATATTCATAAATTGTCTTGTTGCATTCCAATGGACAATATTCGGCACAGTTTTCCTTTACATCACTTTGTGTAAAAAATACTGTGAATTCTGTAAACAAACAAAATAACTCTTCCAAACTAGCGCAAACTTTTACATCTTTGAAAAAAGCAAAATTAGGATCGAAACAGTTGCACTTGTTGATTAATGTTTTCTGAAAACATACATCAAAACAAAGTTCTTGACTGTAAGATTCAGATTGATTAACTGTTGCTTCGTAAACATCTGTTGATATGAATTTTGAATGATCCTCTAAGCAATCACTGTAAGGATATGGAAGTTTTTTGATTAATTTCTTTTTGATAATAATATTTGTTTCATATTTTGATGGTAAATCAATTCCTCGAAATGGATTCACTCTTATTTTAGAATCAAACAAAGTAAGATGGATGCCTTCAAAAACTGACAAATTATTTATTTCGTAAGGATTTTTTTCAAGCAATTCCATTCGTATCCCATAATAGTTACCTATATTCGTTTGTTTATAAGGTGATTTTCCATTGTTAAATAAGTAACAATTACCAAAAAACTTTTCAAAATACCAATTAAAATCTTGAGAAATATTACATGGTCGAGTATTGTAGTAACAGCTTATAAGGTAAGAATCTATCTTAAACCCAAGCGATTTTCTTGTATTATCTGAAATATTTTGGTCCATTGAGCTAAATTTGCTTAAGTAATCAAAAACATCCAAAGTTAAGCTTTCTTGAGTCGATTGTTGTGTAATACTTTTCAAAAAAGTTGAATTGAAAACATCCTCTATATTGTTATTTTTCATAAATTGTTTGAGAAATATATTGCCATTTTTGGTCAAAAAAAATTTTTTGTGACAAATTGATAATGCTGGTAGTTCAATTGGTATTTGAGGATTTTGGCGAATTATTGTCGTAACCTCAAATTTTGAAAAGTTATTTATTGTATTTATGATAAAAAAACAACATGTCCCAATGCTTCCAGCTATAAAGAAAACCCAAATTAATTTTAAGACTAGAATATTTGTTTTGAATATCTTCGGAAAACCATGTAATGACAAATCCTGTATCCAAGTTAAACAATTATTTTTAATCTTTTCCGATTTTATGTTGTTATTAGATTTCATATTTTACAATCTAAAAAAAATCATTTTAGTAAAAATTTTGTAAAGTGTATTTCACATAGTGAGGCATTAAAGCCTACTGATTAGTCGCATACAAAATATGACCCTATGATGGCTGCAAATGTCTGTTTTCTAAAACATTTCTTTAATTTTCTTATAGGAATGACTTGCTAATCTAAACGATAATCTTTCTCAAAAAGATTATCATATAAATACATTAGTAATGTATTTTTTCAGATCTATTAAATTTAATTAATATAAAAAAAATAATTTCTAAAACAAAAAACTTAAAGCTTTTTTATAATAAGCTAATCGAAAAATGATCGAGCATTTTTAAAGGAAATTACTTTTTAATTTTTCTTTAAAATAATTTATTTATTTAAAATTTTGTTTTAAATAATTTCATGAATTTTTAAATTATGTCTTTTTTTCGTTTCCTTTTCAGTATCGCAATTTTTATCAAAAATTTTTTAATAGTTTAACATAAACCCGATAGATATGCCAAAATTCAAATGTATTTACCAAATATCTAATCAATTCGAAAAATGAAAAATTAATTCAAAAGTATCGCCTCGTATTTAGCTTAATTAATTTATTAAAATGTAGGAAACTTGACTAATTGAGAAAAAACATTCCTTTAAAAATGCACAATCATTGAATAAACTCAATACTTTTTCGATTTAGCAAACAAAAAGCTATTTAGATTAGAAGTTTAAAATCAAATAATTAATAAATTGAGCAGAAATTGAGAATTTCAAAAAATAAAACAAAAAAAAGCTGTTTTTGACTGTCAATTTGACTTTCGAGCTGTATCTTTAATTTGCAATTGATTCATTTACAAAAAAAAGGAATCCTACATTCAAATAAATAAAAAAATAATAATTTCATTTTTTTAAGCGACCCGGGCAAGCTCTGCTTTAGGCTATGAAAGTAAATTTGGCTGTTTTCTTAGCCATTCAAAACAAAATACTTCGTCTGAATTCACCAAATTTAAATGGTTGAGATTTTTTCAAAAAAGATACAACCTTTTTTTGCATTTTTGGCTCTGGTAAAGCAGTATCTGGTAAAGATTGTAAAATGATCATCCAATAAAATCTTGATTCTCGATTTTAGAAAAGCTAGTCGCCATGAGCTGAAGGCAAAAAACTTTTTGAAAGTTTCATTGTCATTCGAAATCAGATTTTGTACCTAGTTGACCAAAATTAAAAATAATTATCTTAATTTAAAATTTCTCTTGAATTTTAATTTGTTTTGAATCATCAAAGAATTCTTAGCATATCAACATAATAATAAAAATTACTTTTAAATCTACCATTTATTCAATTTATTTTTAGTTTTATTATTATTTATTTTTAATTTAAAAATCAAATTTTCCCAATAAATTGCTCATATTATCAATTAAAGTTATTATTGTTTTTTATTTTATATTTATTTTATCTTGTTAAATTTTTTTTAAAAAGTTAAGTCAAATAAATAAAAAGATTTATTTAGCTTTTAAGTCTAAAATAAAATAATTTTAATAATAATAATTAAATCTTCTAATTTTGCCAATTAATCCATTTTTGATCGTTGTTGGCTCTAATTTTTCATATTTAACCATCAAATCAAAATAAAAAACCAAAGATTTAATTTAATATGCGAAAAATGTGAATGCAAATTTTCCTATTCTAATGAAGTTTCATGTTCAAAAATTTTATTAAAAAAAAATAAATACCATAAAATATTGCTATTTAATTAAATTTGAAAAAGTAGCTCTTAAATCTGTTAATTCTGTAAACAATTTTGTAAACAATTCAGATTCAGATTTAAGAATTTCTTGGCTATGGTTTGCTAGACATAATAGATTAAACAAATTTTAGCTAAATTAGCATCATGCTTGAAACCGAAGTCAAACCAATTGCCGCTGAAGACTTTGTATAAAAAGCGTTGATCAACTATCTTTAGGATCAAAAAAATTTAAAAAAAAATTTAGAATCAAGACATGTGCACTTGCCATTTTATAAAATAAAAAGCCGATATTCCCCAGAATCACGACATCAGCATTTATGAAAATAATTTGAATTAATTCTGGCATATTCCATTAAATAAGCCGATTTAATGTTTTGCGAAATCTTGGAAAAATATTTTCTTTATATCAAACAGGCTTTCTTTTCTTAGTGAATTTTAAGTTGTTGCTTTTTTTTTTTACTTTTTTAGACCAACAGTAAAAAATTCATGTAAAAATAAAAGAAACAAAAATATGTAAAAAAAAGTTTTGTATTTATTTTATCAAAAGATTTATAAATAAGTTTTCAAAAATTTGATGGTCATTAAGTTCATAGTTTTTTAATTTTTAAAAATTATTATCATGTCATGTGTTTAAAGAAAATTTTTTATCAATTTACATTCCATTTTGAGGTAGCTATTTTTGGCGATGTTAAGTTTTGTATCAAAAATCAATATATCAATTTTTTCAGAATTTATAACTTTCTATTTATTGAAAATTTGATAGAATTTAAAGTGTAAAAAACTTTAAAAAGTAATTTTACACAAGTTTACAATTGGATTTTCTTAAATAAAATACTCTTTTTAAATTGATATTCCGATAATTTGATTTTTTTGATACCAAACTTAACATCGCACTATTTTTATTATTCAATTTTAATTATGCTTTTAGAAACTTAATTTTTTTAAACGGTTTAAAGATTAATGTACTAAGCCTTGTCTGTAAAAAAATAATTGTTTATTAGATTATTATTTAAATTAAATCTTTTTGACAAATAAAAATAACTATTTGATTATCAGAGTAAAATGTGATGTGTAGAAGATTATTTGGAGATTGAATGTTGAGGGTTTTCAATACGCGAGAGATTTAAATGAGTTAATGATTTAATGATAAAATGAAAAACAATAAAAAATGAATCAACAAAATGGTTCTAGGAATAATAAAATCATTAAATATGTCTAAAATGTATTTGAAAACAAGGCTTGATTATACTTAATTTTTATTAATATTAATTGCATTTAATTAATTAGATATTAGTTATCGAGTAATTTATTAATTTTAGTTTTCTTAAGTATTTTGAAATTTTCTAAATTCTGTTTTCATTTTGAAAGAATGTTTTTGCCTGAGTCATTGGTTTGAAACCAACTATTTACAAAAATAATCCTTTTGTTTATAAACATGTTTTGGGTTTATAGATTTTTAATGTTTTGCAAAATTTTACTTATTAAATTAACAGCATTCCAAGAAAATATCAGGAGCATTAGCTTAAGCAAAATTTTTTCTAAATAATATTTATTTAATTTTAAAAATATTTGAAATGTTTGAAATTTTTGTTATAACAAATAAATTAGAATAGGCCTGGATATGCACCCAAGCCCAGGCCCAAACCCAAACCATAGCCTGACAAACAAGGGTCGATTGGCAAAGGAGCTGGAATTGGTAGAGGCATTGGTGCTGGGAGATGAATTGGTAAAGGTGCTGGTAGTGGCATTGGAGCAGCTATAGCAATTGGTTGATAGCAACATCCACGATTACGTCTTCCACACATTGTGACTTATTATTCTTATTATTATTCTACTAAACAAATTTGAATTTATTCTGTTTTGGATATGCAAAATATCTCCAAAATGGTGCATATTTATAAGCTTTGCAATAGTAATCAATAAATAAAACAAACAGACTTAACCATTATGTAAAGTTGATCAAGCAAAATGTTTTTCTTGATAAAGATCAATTATTTTAAAATTAATTCAAATAAAACAATTAAATGAATATTTTTACAGATATTTAAGTATAAAAATTTTATAAACAAACAAATGAGATAAAATTGGAATATTTGTTACTTGCTTCTTTAAATTGTTTTTATCAAACAAGATTACATTAAGAATACATGGCAAAATTCAAAACTCAGTTTATCATTGTTTTATTGATTGAGTATTTTTATTGAAATTATCAAACAATTTGCCGATTTATTATAAACTTTAAATTTAGTTTGAGAAAATAAAATTGATCAAATTGACTGGTTTCCCTTATTGTTCAAAACTCTAATCATATTTAGTTTAGCAATTTACAAAACTTTTTAAATCACTCATACTCTTTTTTAATAAATTTCATTGTAAATTTAAATTTTCTTCAAAAAAGACCGTTTTTAACCTGACTTTATTTTTTCTATAAAAGTCAAAATTACTAAGAAATACAGTGATGATTTGATACTAGAGTTTTTACCAAATTTTACCTAAATTTTCGTAAATTTAAACATGTAAAAAAATGCTAATACATTAGTATCAAATCATCACTGTATATAAAAAAATGTAAAATTCTAATTTTTCATTAAAACGATGACGTTTTTCAATCAAATGTAACCAGTACCTAATGTTTTTTTAAATTTAAATATATAGAAGACAAACAAGATTGTATTACAAAAATATTTCTTAAAAGTCTGCCATATCAATTAATGATAATAATAATAATATATATAGACTACGGCAAGACTAGCTTTCGGAGGTGGCCTACTAGGAGGTCACCTATGGGAGCCCCATTCACAAAACACGTAGAAAAATACTGACAAAACAAAAACAGTTTAAATTTTAGACAATTTTGTTTACGATTTGCCTAATTGGTCAAAAGTAAAATTTTTGTTATGGAAAGATGAGACCTAGAAATTTAAATTCTAGGAGAGAATTAATTAAAAAGAAGACATATTTAAAACTTAAAAAAGCATTATTGTAAAGAATTTGTCTTTTTATAGACCTTTTCTATTCATCTAATGTCTTCAGAAAATAAACAAGAAATAAGAGCTGAAGTATTTAATTTAGAGAATTTTACTTTTTTTCACAAAAGAAGGGAATTGAAAATCAGGTAATATAAAAAAATTTAACATATTATTTGGTAAATTTTTTGAATTAAATACTAAATAATAGGCTTAAAAATTGGACATATTTTAAAAGTTAAAGAATTCAATTATTCATTTCGACTTTTATAACCTTGTTTGTGTCTTTTTTTCCAAATAAAACAGTCAAAATGACAATAATTATCTCGATGAACTCTACCAGACTTAATAGACTAAATCCAATAAACAATCCCAAAAGTCCACCAATATTCGATATTAAGTCAACTGCTTCCATCTTTTTAAATTCTTCAATTTCTTCATATTCGAACGAATCATAAAAAATATTTATTTTTAACGAATTTTGTTTTACAAATTCTAATGAATAATTGTAAGACGAATTTTTTCTATTTAGCATTTTAACAAGACTTTGAGCTCTTAAGTCTGTTGGATAATCTGAAAAAGAGAGTTTATATTCATAAATTGTCTTTTTGCATTCCAATGGACAATAATTAGCGCATTGTTCTTTTACATCATTATTAACAAAAAAGTCTTTGATTTCCGTTATCATACAAAATAACTCTTCTAAACTAGAACAAACTTTTGTATCTTTGAAAAAAGGAAAATTTGGATCGAAGCAGTCGCACTTGCTTATTAATTTTTTTTGAAAACATACATTTAGACAAAGTTCCTGACTGTATGAATCAGATTGATTAATTGTTGATTTGTAAACATCTGTTGTAAAGAACTTTGAATGATCCTCTAAACAATCACTGTAAGGATATGGTAGTTTTGTAATCAATTTCTTTTTGATTACAATATTTGTTTCATATTTTGATGGTAAATCAATTCCTCGAAATGGATTCACCCTTGTTTTAGAGTCAAACAAGGAGACATATATACCTTTAAAAACACCCAGATTATCGATTTGGTTTAGATTTTTTTCTAGAAATTCCATCCGTATTCCATAATACCAGCCAATATTTGTCTGTTTTAAAGTAGATTTTCCATTGTTATATAAGTAACAATTGCCAAAATATTTTTCAAAATACCAACTAAAGTCTTCAGAAATATTACAAGGACGAGTATTGTAGTAACAGCTTATTAGGTAAGAATCTATCTTAAACCCAAAAGATTTTCTTTCTTCATCTGAAATATTTTGATCCATCGAATATAATCTGTTTAAATAATCAAAAACATCCAAATTTAAGCTTTCTTCAGTCGATGTTTGTGTAAAACTTTCCAAAAATGTTGAATTGAAAATATTTTCTATGTTGTTGTCTTTCATAAATTTTTGAAGAAAGTCATCGCCATTTTTTGTTAGAAAATAATTTTTGTGACAAATTGATAATGCAGGCAATTCAATTGGTATTTGATTTTTTTGTCTAATTATTGTTGTTACCTCAAATTTTGAAAAGTTATTTATCGTATTAATGATAAAAAAACAACATGAGCCTATGCTTACAGCTATAAAGAAAACCCAAATTAATTTTAAGACTAGAATATTTGTTTTGAATAATTTTGGAAAGCCATGTAATGACAAATTTTGTACCCACGTCACAAAATTATTTTTTATTTTTTCTGATTTATTATTTTTACCAGATTTCATATTTGGCTATCTAAAATAAAACTTAAAATTTAAATATTTCACATGTGTATATAGATGATTCGTCATTATCTGTTCTATTCATAATAAAATTTACAGACCATGGCCACCAAAAATAAAACTATGTATATCTTTTTGAAAAAAATTTTAGAACAGTTTTAAATTAAATTTAAAAAAAGAATTTCTAAAACAAAAAATTTTTAATTTATTTATAATAAGCTAATCGAGAAATGATCGATTTTTTCAAAAATATATTAACTTCTAATGTTTTTTTTAGAAAAGAAATTTTTATTAATGATCATTCACTTATTGTTTTAAAGATTTTTCAATTTTTGAATAAATGTCTTTTGCTTTTTATTTTAGAATTATAAATTTATAAAATATTTGGAATGTTTTTTTTATATTTTCGAAAATATAGTCACGTAAACAGATCAATAAATCTTTGTATTTAAGCTTCATCACATTATATTTTTGAATTGAATTAAATAATTCTTTTATTACTTGAGAAAACATGAATTTCGATTAAATATAGTTTAAATTTTAAATTATTAAAAGATCAGGCTTTTTTGATTAAAGTACAATTTTGATCGAAACTTTTACACTTTCCGATTAGGCAGGTTTCTGCTCAACACTTTGCCATGATTTGTCTTGGTTTGGTTCACATCAATAAAATTCATTTTGGTATAAAAGCCGCATTAAATATGTAAAAAATAATAAAAATTTTTCATTATTAATTTTTATTTTTATTATTTTTTATTATTTTTTAATTTTTATCATTTTTTACATATTTTTTACTTACTTAATACAGCATTTATACCAAAAGTTTGACATTAACTGCAGCATTTTTAGTCGCAGCGTATCTGGAAAAAAAAGTGGGTTAAATGCAGCATTAAAATTTAGATTTCTGGTTTAAAGTGCAATGCATTAGGGGGCAACGCATTACGGTAGTTGGAAAAAAATTTATTGCTTAAGAATGCTAAAATTAAATTAATCAATTAAAATAAATACTCATAAAAAAGAAATGGAGAACTGAAGTTGTAAAAATATTTCATTAAAAATAAGTTAATTACTTTAAAAGTTATGTCTCTAAAATCAGTAATCTTATGGATAATACAGTGTTTTAAGTAATTTTACATCAATAAATGTAAGATTACATAAAATTAAATTCAATTTAAAATGGAGCTAAATGTAAGCTTACCTAAAATGGTGTAATATTAAGTAAAATTAGGCTATTTCATGTAAAACTACAGAAGTGCTTACAGTCATAAAATAGCAATTTTTTTGAGTAAAATCTAAAATTTGTTCCCAATGAATAATAATTTTTATGAATTCATGAATTAGACGAACTACCACCATTTTTAATGATAATATCAATCACCTTAAAAGATATTATTTTATAAAATTTCTTTGAATTTTTTTTATTTGCCTTTTTTAATCGATTGAAATAACTGATGCATTTTTGATTTGAACCCAATTGAGATGGTCTGGCACGAGCTAAGACAACTTCGGAATAATAAACGTTTTCTAAAATAAATCTATGTTATTATTATTTTTAAGATTTATTTCAATCAAAAATCAAGATTTTTAATATTTTTATCAATTTTAGATTATCTTTTGAACGTTACCATTCCGATATTACCTTTAAAGATATTATCGAAGTGCAAGAATGAGTCAGAAAATGTAGAGAAAATTTGCGAGTTTGAGCGATCTCTTACGACAGAAAAATGCATTAGATATCTCGATTAAAAAAGGCAAATAAAAAAATTCAAAGAAATTTTATAAACAAATATCTTTTAAGGTGATATCGGAATGGGAACGTTCAAAAGATAATCTAAAATTGATAAAAATAAAATTGATAAACTGCTTATGACGAGCCTTTTTTTTCTCTTTTTAAAAAAAAACTCTAGCTATTTTTACAGGTGCTTACACCAACAAAATAGAAAGTTTATGGCGAAGTTGTAAAACCAAATTTAAGGATATGAATGGATGCACAAGGCCGATGCTACAATCATACTTAGATGAATATGCATGGCGCTACAGCAATAACTGCAACACTGACAGAAATAGTGTTATTGATTTAATGTGAAACGAGTTAGGAAAAAACTATAAACCTGGTTAAAATTTTGTTTATTTAATTATTATATGCTATTATTATAAATTCAGGCTCAAGAATTACATAAGTCAAGATGAAGAAATTTTCGATATAGATTAAATGTCTAGGTCAGAAACTTTCGAGCGAGGACGCAGAGTCTTTTGAAGAAATTGAAGAACCAGAAAAAGTTGAAGATAATGGCAAACAATTGACTGAAAAATTACAATCCTTGTCTAGCGATGCCAAAAAGAAAACAATATTTTGTGAGATCAAATTGATTACATTTTTTATTAATATTCAATAATATTAAATTACTGATAACAAAATCTTTTGATAAAAAAAATTGTTATCACTTGATAACATTACCGGGGAGACCCTCAATTGGAAAATGTAAAAATATAAATTGTAAAGGTAAATTTTTAATGAATAAAAATTAAAATTTTAAGTAATCCAAAAAAAAAGTTCATTATAATTTAAATCAAATTATTTTCATATATATTTTTTAATAATTTATAAGAAAATATTAATTTTTCGTTTCGACATGAATAACCTTATTTCTTTGATATTTCTCAAAAAAACAGACAAAATGACAATAATTATCTCGATGAACTCTACCAGACTTAAAAGACTAAATCCAATAAATAGGCCCAAAAGTCCACCAATATTCGAAATTAAATCAACTGTTTCCATCTTACTCAATTCTTCTATTTGTTCGTATTCTAATGAATCATAAAAAATATTTATCTTAAGTGAATTTTGTTTCACAAAATCTACTGAATAATTGTACGAGGAGTTTTTTCTATTTAGCATTTTAACAAGACTTTGAGCTCTTAAGTCTGTTGGAAAGTTGGAATAAGAGAGTTTATATTCATAAATTGTCTTTTTGAATTCCAATGGACAATATTCAGCGCAGTTTTCTTTCACATCACTATCAGTAAAAAATTTTGTGAATTCTGTAAACATACAAAATAACTCTTCTAAACTAGTACAAACTTTTACATCTTTGAAAAAAGCAAAGTTAGGATCTAAACATTTGCACTTGTTGATTAATGTTTTTTGGTAACAGACATCAAAACAAAGTTCTTGAGTGTAAGATTCAGATTGATTAATAGTTTTTATGTAAACATCTGTTGATATGAAGTTTGAATGATCCTCTAAACAATCACTGTAAGGATATGGTAGTTTTTTGATTAATTTCTTTTTGATAATAATATTTGTTTCATATTTCGATGCCAATGCAATTCCTCGAAATGGATTCGCTCTTGTTTTAGAATCAAACAAAGTAAGATGGATGCCTTCATAAGCAGCCATTTTATCCACTTGGCAAGGATTTTTTTCTAACAATTCCATTCGTATCCCATAATAGTTACCTATGTTCGTTTGTTTATAAGGTGATTTTCCATTGTTAAATAAGTTACAATTGCCAAAATATTTTTCAAAATACCAATTAAAATCTTGAGAAATATTACAAGGTCGAGTATTGTAGTAACAGCTTATTAAATAAGAATCTATTTTAAACCCAAAGGATTTTCTTGAATCGTCTGAAATACTTTTATTCATCAAGCTAAATTTGGTTAAACTTTCAAAAAAATCCAAAGTTAAGCTTTCTTGAGTTGATTGTTGTGTAATACTTTTCAAAAAAGATGAATTGAAAATATCTTTCATATTGTTATTTATCATAAATTTTTCAAGAAAATCATAGCCATCTTTTGTCAAAAAAAATATTTTGTGACAAATTGATAATGCTGGTAGTTCAATTGGTATTTGAGGATAATGGCGAATTATTGTTGTAACATCAAACTTCGAAAAGTTATTTATTGTATTAATGATGAAAAAACAACATGTCCCAATGCTTACAGCTATAAAGAAAACCCAAACTAATTTTAAGAGTAGAATATTTGTTTTGAATATTTTTGGAAAGCCATGTAATGACAAATCCTGTATCCAAGTTAAACAATTATTTTTAATCTTTTGCGATTTAACTTTGTTATCAGATTTCATATTTTACAATCTAAAAAAATATCATTAAATAATAAATAAAGTTTAAAAATGTTGTTAAGTGTATTTGACATAGTGAGCCATTAAAGCCTACTGATGTTCTTCAACTTTTTAATAGCACTGCCATGTTAGTCTAAACGACAATTGAAATAAAGGACTTATAAAGAAAAAAATTTTTTCTTTATTATTTTTTGCGATTTAACGTTGCTATCAGATTTCATGTTTGGCGATCTAAAAAAATTTAAATTATCTTTTCAATTAGTTTTTTATTTAAATATAAAATTAAGGAACCATGGCCACTAAAAATAAATCTTATAAATATAGCAATATTTTTTGTTAAATTTAAATATTAAAACTAAGTTAATCGAAAAATAATTGAGTTTTTAAAGGAAGTTTCTTTAATGTGTTTTTTTTCTAAATAAATTATTTTATTAATGATCATTCATTTATTGTTTTTTTAACAGGTTTGTGGATTTTTCAAAATATGATTATTATTTTTAAATTAAAGAAATTTATTAGAACTTTTTTTTGAAAATCCCAACATCATTAGAATAATAAAAGAATGTTCATTAATAAAATATAGCCTTTTAAAAAATTTTTAAGAATGCTGAATTTTACTTAATAAAAATATATCTTAAGAAATGCACAATTGTTGAATAAAATGAATGTTTTTCAATTTAGCTTATAAATCGAACATAAAAAAAGTTATTAAAATAGAATTTAAAAACACAGATTGAATAAATTAAGCAAATTTCTCAATTAAAAAATCAAAATTGGTTACTTTTTACCAAGTATGTCCAAAAGTAAAAAATTCATGTAAAAATAAAATAAACAAAAATAAATAAACAATTTTTTTTTTGGTAAACATGGCAAAATTTTACCCAAATTCCTAGTAAAAATAAATTTTAATAAAAAATTTTTTATATTTATTTTATCAAAAGATTTATAATATGGATTTCAAAAATTTGATGGTCATTAAATTCATAGTTTTTTAATTTTCAAATGATTATTATCATGCCATGTGTTTATCATTCAATTTTAATTATGCTATTGAAAACTTGTTTTTCAAATGGCTTCAAAGATTAATCTATTAAGCTATATATGTGTAAATAAATAATTGTGTTAGATTAGAATATATTCATTATTTAATTAAATTTTTT
This sequence comes from Brachionus rotundiformis, assembly GCA_016802295.1. Classification (NCBI taxonomy): domain Eukaryota; kingdom Metazoa; phylum Rotifera; class Eurotatoria; order Ploima; family Brachionidae; genus Brachionus; species Brachionus rotundiformis. The sequence goes on from JAESIW010000207.1 coordinate 183,460, forward strand.
AGACATATAAAAATAATATTTGAAAAATAAGTCAGAAATAGAACGAAAAGTTAAAGATCAACAAAATGGTTCTAAGATTAATAAAATCATTAAATATGTCTGCAATGTATTTGAAAACAAGGCTTGATTTCACTTTATTTTTATTAAAATTATTTTAATTCTATTTTATTAATTTGATATTAGATATCGAGTAATTCATTAATTTTAGTATTCTTGAGTAGATTAAAAATTTTTAAATTCTGTTATCATTTTGAAAAATTTTACTTTTTAAATTTACAGCACTCAAAGAAAAAAGCAATGGCATTAGCTTAAACAAAATTTTTTCTAAAAAATATTTTATTAATTTTGAAAATATTTAAAATTTTTGTTATAACAAATAAATTAGAATAAGCCTGGATATCCACCCAAGCCAAGGCCCAAACCCAAACCATAGCCTGACAAACAAGGATCGACCGGCAAAGGAGCTGGAATTGGTAGAGGCATTGGTGCTGGGAGATGAATTGGTAAAGGTGCTGGTAATGGCATTGGAGCAGCTATAGCAATTGATTGGCAACATCCACGATTACGTCTTCCACACATTGTGACTTATTATTCTTATTATTATTCTACTAAACAAATTTGAATTTATTCTGTTTTGGATATGCAAAATATCTCCAAAATGGTGCATATTTATAAGCTTTGTAGTAGTAATCAATAAATAAAACAAACAGTCTTAACCATTATGTAAAGTTGATCAAGCAAAATGTTTTTCTTGATAAAGATCAATTATAAAACTAATTCAAATAAAACAATTAGATGAATATTTTTACAGATATTTAAGTATAAAAATTTTATAAACAAACAAATGAGATAAAATTGGAATATTTGTCATTTGCTTCTTTAAATTGTTTTAATCAAACAAGATTACATTATTAAAAAATGGCAAAATTCAAAACTAAATTTATCATTGTTTTATTTGTTATATTGATTGGGTTTTTTTTTTGAAATTTTCAAACAATTTCCCTTTTTATTATAAAATTTAAATTTAGTTTGAGAAATAAAAATTAATCTTTACCACAAAACCAAGTTTTGATTGTGATTACTAAAATTTTGCAATCACTTATCGTAGTCTTTATTTAAATCTTTATTTTAATCAAAATTGCTATTTAGTAATGTCGTTGTAAATTTTTGGATTTGATCGAATTCTTTTTGGTCTTCTAACCCGTTTTTGACGCTCAACCAGATTTAATGAAGCTGGATTCGATGAAAATTTTAATACAAATTCAAACAGACGTGGAAATCTTGTTCTGTTTTTTTGCAAAAATTTTTTGAAGTCAGATATGGATCATAGTCAATATTCAAATAGTCATCGACTTCTCTTTTAAAAATCTATTCTTCATTTGTTCCAGTAATTGAAGTTTTGAAAGATTAAATTTCTTCTTTTTCTAGAAGATTTTCATCTGAATTATTTCGAATTGAGCTAAATGGAATATAATCATTTGTTTGACTTGTTTTATTAACTGGCGTTACAGTGGCGTTTTGTCAGTTTGTGCTGAGTAGGGAGGTAAACTTGTTGTCTGATTTTTTGTTAAATTCCATTAGCTGAAAAATTGCTCTTTTAAACCATTGTAAATATAAGTTTTTTGTCGCTGTCCATTTCCGGAATTTTGAGCCACTCCAACTTAAATATAAGATCCAAATATATAACAATAAACCAGGAGAAGTTTAGAGTTTGAAAGTTTGAATCGGTATCTTCGAACGCTTTGAGAATATAATGAAATTTTTCATTAATTTGATTTTTCAACTCAAAATTAAATAATCTGAGGCAAACAGTTGTAGGCAAAATTTTTTTAAATGTACGATCGATTGCAATATAGAAAGAACAACCAAAGAAAATGAAGAATACTTTTCTCATTTAGTTTACAATCTTAATATTGTTAAAAGCAAATGATTTAAGTATTTTTAACTTGTATCTCATCGGTGACATATTCAAATGGTTCCAAAATTTTTACAATTTAACAAATTTTTAGAAACTTTTTTTGGTTCAATGTGAAGCCAATTTCGTCAATTCTGTCGAGTCCATCGTAAATATTACTTGAAAGTCTCCCATACCAATTTCGGTAACGATTTGCCTAACTGGTCCTAGGTAAAATTTTTGATATGGACAGATAGGACCTAGAATTTAAAGATATTATTGGATTAAGTTATTGATTTTAGATCAATGTCAAAATCAAATTCTGTTATATGTTACAGCTGCAACAAAAAATCACAGTCGGCTAAATGAAAATTTTTAGCAATATAAATAAATATACAAAAAAAAATAACATAAATGTTAACCTAGCGACTACAGAGTGTGAAAGAGATCTTGGAGTGATAATTTCATCAGATTTAAAGTCGAGAGACTAGATTTGATAATTTTTTTTTTTTATCTTTTCCTTATTCACTCCTTGTGGAGCGATTTCCACTCAAGTCGATCTTTTGCCTTCACCCTGGCTTCTTCTTGGTGAGCTCAATCGTGATTGTTGACCACCATGTTACTGCTAATCGTCCTATCTTACGTCGACCTTGAGGTGTCCAGGCTGGCCTGAAGGGCCCCTTTTGGTATCCGTGTGTCTTTCATTCTAAGTACATGTCCGAGCTATCGAAGCCTTTTGTTCTTGATGCATTGACTTAATGGCTCTGATTTTGTCATTCTGTATAGGTCAGCATTTGACAGTGTCTCAGTCCAGTGTATCCCGAGAATCCTCTGCAGGCTTCCAGTGTGGAAGGTGTTAAGGCTTTTTCTATCAGATTCACTCATCCCCCAACATTCACTTCCGTACATCAATGTTGCTTTAACTACACTGTTGTATAGTTTAAGTTTTGTTTCCTTGCTGTAGCTTTTTGATTTCCATGCTGGTCGGAGTCTAGCAAAGACACTCTTTGCTTTAGCAAGTCTATTCTTAATGTCTCTGTGTGTTCCCATAGTTGGCTTCATCGAGTTCTGGATGCCGTCGACATCATCTCGCGCATAACAACCAGTTAGCAACAAGCAGAGAATATTTGAATATGTTGAAAAAAAAAACTTAAAAATTCTGCTTCAAGAGTAATTGGCAGTGATCTGGATACCCATTCCAACATGACAGATAACTCGGACAATGATTCGAAAATTTTTAAAATCAAAAACTCTAAGCAATTTTCCATTCCAGATTTAAATAGTAAAACATTTCGAGTAATTTAATCGCCATGCATATAGCACCTAGTCAACCTCAAGCCAAACAAACAGTGCAAATAATAAACAAAGTTGAATCTTCGGCTAATATCACTGAAAATTAAATTTTAAAACTTTTAAAATGGAACTTGTCAAAGAGGATTAGTGCTGTATTTATCCAATAGCCGCTTTATTTAACATTTCTAAAATAAGACTTATGGTTTGAACAAGATTTTGGTTATCGAATTTAGGAAAAAGCATTAAATCCTTCTACTAAAGTGGTTATCTTTTTACTCTAAAACGATATACAGTCAAGTACTTTCTAATGATAATAGAAAAAATTATCTTTTTAAGGCTTTTAAAAACTAAAATGTTTATGAGACGCAAGCTGATCATTCAAGAAAAGTAAAATCAAAAAGAAAAGACGGGCACTTTTAAGCGTTTGCGGCGTTTTAAGTAGCAAATAAAGTCAAAACGTCAATTAAAATTTAAATTTTATTCAAATTTTATTTGCAAAGTTTTATTAAAAGTAAATGTTAATTAAATTATTAAAAAAAAAGACTTATTTGGATTAAAAATTTATAATATAAATAATGCTGATTAAAATTCTGAAAAAATCTTAAATAAATCAAAAAAGAAACTATTAAAAACTTTAAGTAAAAAACAATTATGACTTACAAACATTTAAAAAAACTATTAAAATTTTTTTTAATTCTCAATAATTGAATTTTTTTAAGTGTTCCAAGTGTTTGACTAGGTGTCACACTTGATTTTCTTCAAGTGTGAAAGTATGGTTAATACTTAATAAAATTATCAATTTTTTATATTACTTGAAGAATTAAATTAATTTAAATGAATTATGAAATTATCTTAATTTATTAATTTCTTTAAGTTAACATTACGCACAATATGATTCTTTTTTCCAAGCAAAGTTTTAAATATGTTTTTACCAGAAATTTTATTTATGTGAAAACATAAAAATTGTCTTTTTTTGTACCAAAAGTAAATAAATAAAAGTGTAAAGATGTATCAGCAATAAGAAGTAATGTATGCAAGGTGATTCTTGTTAGTCTAATGATTGCTTATTTTACGTTATGTCAAAATTTTGATTTTATTTTTTGTTTTTAATTTTGATGTCAATTCTGTCGAGTCCATCGTTTAAGTCGTTTAGTTTTATTTTCTTTATACTCCTTAAACATTTTAGCTCACTTTTCCATCTTAATTTATAGGCTTACTAATTGAATTATAATTTTTCCCGTTTTAAAAAATTTGCGAAATTTTTATTTTGTCGATATTTCGCAGCAATTTAGGTACATTTCGAAAGATTACGCCGCAGGTAATTAATAGTTTTTCATCCTTTTTTATTGACGAGTTGAATTGAATGTGCAAAGCAACGCATATGAAAATTTTGGGTTAGTGGTTGTACGAATGTTATTAAGTCAGCATCATCGTCCGAACTAGAAATATCACTTTCGAATTTATTGGAAGATTTTGACAGTCTGCTTGGTCAAATTATTCTTCGCAACAAAAAAAAATGGTATTTTTTAAATATTAATTAATTTTTTAAAGTACCTTAATTTATGAGTCTTCCAATTTTTACCATATTACTCACATTATCAACAAGTTTTTTTACAATTTATTTGTTAAATAAATTGTAAATTTTAAAAGATTTAATAAAAGATTGAATCATTGAAGTTCAATTAACTAGCCTTATATTATATTATTTAAGTATCTCATCTATTGATCGTTTAAAATGAACTTCAGTTGTAATGACAACATATTTGAATTTTATAAAATATGATCTGAATTCCAAATTGTTGTCGATAAACTTAGCATTCAAGTCGATAAACGATCTTAATCTTCAATCTTTCTATATGTTGACTGTCAGACATATTTTGAAAGACTTAAGGAATCTTTAAAGCTCTGTTCCAACGTCGTAATTGCTTGCCTTTGCATAATAAAAACGGTTGTTCTAGAAATTCGGGTCCATATTTTACAAATAAAATCTATGAAATTTCAAAATCAAAAGCAAAAAAAAATTTATTTAACTTATCATTTTTTTGCTTAATCACTTCGTCACCCTTATTGCTATCTTGGGCCGAATATATTCTCTTATTTATATGTTATCATGAGTGACCCACTTATCTACAGCTCGGCGGTAAAATGAACCAGTAGAGCAACAGTCGCTACCTGTGACCCGTGGTTTCACGAATTGCATCTTAGAATTGTCGAACTCGAAACGAAATCGCAGCAAAATACATCTTGATCCAGAATATAAGAACCGAATTAAACGAGGTTAAGAGAAAGGCATCTGGTGGTCCGACAGTATAGTGTAGCAGCATATTTAACGGCAATTCTCTAATTGCCTTCCAAAACCACCCTCACGTAATCCTCATTACCCAGACATCGCGATCTATGTGCGAGGCGATGTAGAAAGCTTCGACGTCAGTGATCACGTGCAGGATCCTCTACTGAGCCTATGTTAGACCCCACCTGGACTTCGCCGCTGTTGTGTGGTCCACGCCTAGCAAGAAAGATGCCAAGATGCTGGAGCAAGTGCAGAAGAGGGCCACCAAACTAGTGCCACGTATCAAAAAGTGGCGCTGTGAAGATCGCCTTTCCGTCCTCGGTCTAACTTTCCTCCACGAGCGCCGGGTACGTGGAGACCTGATCCAGATGTTTAACCTCGCCAACCACTGTTTTATCTCATTATGTGCAACGAGCTACCATAGGCGACCTCTTATGTAGGCCGCCTCCGCAAGCTTGTCTTGCTGTAGCTTTTTCTTATAATGAAATAATAATAAATTTCTAAATGCTTTAGAAAATGAAATAAAAATACAAATATCTATTTATTTGATATTAATGATTACTTTCCATTTAAACAAGTGTTTAAGCTAAACAACAACCAATTATTAAATATTTGAAAAAAAATTGGGAAATTATTTCTGAATTTAATTTCTTTTTCGAATCATTTTTGCTATCTAAAGATATAAATTTTTCATATATTTCGGGATTGTATTGTTTCACATGTCGAATAAAATTAGAAGTATTATTCTTTAAGTAACTAATTGATTTTTGGCACCCAATGCATTAAGCAGTTTTCGAGACAGTTATATTTACATCGTTTTCTTTTATTAGATAAATTTAAAATAAAATTAAGTAAAAAATCATATTTTACTATTAGATGCTATTTCAGTAAAACCAAGTTTTGTAATTAAATTATTCTCTAAAGCTGGTGTTGATGAAGTTAAATTTCGCAAATATTCTACATTTTATTCTTATCATATAATCAGAATTATTATTTTTTATTTAGGCTTATAATTGGATATAATATAAATACAAGCTTAATTTTAGTTAAGTTTTATTTTTAAAAAGATGCAACAAAGTATATTATAGTATTTCTTTAATTATATTTTATTTTAGTAAATTTTAATTTATAAAAATAGTAAGAATTTTTGTTTTTGAAATTCAAAACACCTTTTTTGGATTATAATGACAAATCCGAAATATAATGTAATTAATATTTTTTTTAAGCTCAAGTACTCATGTATCATCATTTGAATACTTGCTATTTATTATTCGAAATGAAACTTTGATCCTAATAAAAAACTTTCGGCAAAATGAAAATTATTGTACATTTTTGTATTTTTACATTTTTACTTTTTAAGAGAAGAAAAAAAAATCTCAAAATCCTAAAATCTGGAAAAATTATATTCAAGAAAAGTAATAATAAATTCGCAATTAATTAAAAAGGATTTTCAAAAAATTATCCTTGGTTTTTACAATTAAATTTTTCTAAAACTCCTTTTAATTAATTGCGAATTTATTATTACTTTTCTTGAATGAAATTTTTTCAGATTTTAGGATTTTGAGATTTTTTTTTCATCTCTCAAAAATGTAAAAATGTAAAAATACAAAAATGTACAATAATTTTCATTTTGCCAAACTTTTAAGTTTTTTAATATCTATAAATTCCAAATCTGACTTGATAACAGACTTGGAATTGCAGTTAATTTATGAATTACAAATTTTTCCTGACTAAAATCTTTCAAAATTTCATGATATTTTATTCATATTATTTGTTTTTATTAATAACTGTTTTAGTCTGTTTTAAAATAAAATGCCTTTAAAACTAATTGAGGTAATTTGTGAGAAAACTTTAAAACAAAAAAAACAAGCAAAATTTGGAGAAATAAAATGAATAATTGGTCTTAAAAATAATCTTTACTATAATCTTTACTTTTCTAATAAATTTTTACTTATTTAATCAACGAATGCCTTGTAGGGGTTGTAAAGAAAATAAAATAAAAAATAAAAGTCTTAGCCAAAAGAAGGAAGTATTTGAAAATATTTATTTTAAATGTTAAAATTTTATATTAATTTCAATAATTATTATTTTAGTTGGTTTATATGAAAAAAGGTTGAAAAATTCGTGATTGAATATGTCAACTCAGTTAACTTTTGACTAATATGAATTTTCAATATCTATTAAAAAATATTCTAATCAACTGTTCGAATTAAGACTGTGATAAGGGATTCCGAAATTACAGTAATCACAAAAACTAGGTTTTGTGGAATTAATACTAAATTTGATTAGATTATTGAACAATAAGGGAATTTACCCAATTTGATAAATTTTATTTTCTCAAACTAAATTTAAATTTTATAATAAAAAGGGAAATTGTTTGAAAATTTCAATAAAAATACCCAATCAATATAACAAATAAAACAATGATAAATTTAGTTTTGAGTTTTGCCGTTTTGTCATAATATGATCTTGTTTGATTAAACCAATTTAAAGAAGCAAATGATAAATACTCCAATTTTATCTCATTTGTTTGTTTATAAAATTTATATACTTAAATACTTGTGAAAATATTCATTTAATTGTTTTATTTGAATTAGTTCTAAAATAATTGATCTTTATCAAGAAAAACATTTTGCTTGATCAACTTTACATAATGGTTAAGACTGTTTGTTTTTTTTATTGATTACTATTACAAAGCTTATAAATATGCACCATTTTGTAGATATTTTGCATATCCAAAACAGAATAAATTCAAATTTGTTTAGTAGAATAATAATAAGAATAATAAGTCACAATGTGTGGAAGACGTAATCGTGGATGTTGCCAATCAATTGCTATAGCTGCTCCAATGCCATTACCAGCACCTTTACCAATTCATCTCCCAGCACCAATGCCTCTACCAATTCCAGCTCCTTTGCCGGTCGATCCTTGTTTGTCAGGCTATGGTTTGGGTTTGGGCCTTGGCTTGGGTGGATATCCAGGCTTATTCTAATTTATTTGTTATAACAAAAATTTTAAATATTTTCAAAATTAATAAAATATTTTTTAGAAAAAATTTTGTTTAAGCTAATGCCATTGCTTTTTTCTTTGAGTGCTGTAAATTTAAAAAGTAAAATTTTTCAAAATGATAACAGAATTTAAAAATTTTTAATCTACTCAAGAATACTAAAATTAATGAATTACTCTAATTTATTTGTTTTAACAAAAATTTCAAACCTCTGATTTTTTTAGGTTATAATTATGTAATAGATATTTTTAATATTAAAACAAATAAAATTTAAAAAAAATTCAATTTTTTTTATCTTGCTCTTAATTTAGAAAAAAATAAAATTTTAATTTTACTTTATTTTTATTCGGAATTTAACGCCCACAAATTTCTAGGCCGATATTAGCACTCTTAAACCCTTAATTATAAGTGAATATTTTTATTTTTATTATTTGAATTTTTCAGTGTTTGACAGTCAAATTAATTTCTTAGCAGTAAATTAATATTTTGAAATAATTGGCTCGGATAATTTCCTAAATAATAAGTTTTTTGATCAGAAAAGTAGTTGCATGCCTCTTATAATTTTTTGTTTTTTCTAAAAATTATAATTAAGATACAAAAATTTAATAATTTGCTGTTACTTATTTAAATATTAAAAATTATTAATTTATATATTTTGGCACAGTTACTGAATAAGAAGAATCAAACATTTTATATTATAATATTTATTTATATCACTAAACCAAGTATCTATTTCAGAAATTTTTTCCTTTACAATAAAATAAATATTCTGACGGTCAAATAAATTTATTAGCAGTAAATTAATAATTTTGAAATCATTGGTTCGGATAATTTCCTAAATGATAAGTTTTGTGTTTTATCCAGTTGTTTAAGTTAAATAACAAAATTGAATTAGTTGAGTTTAGAAAAGATTTAATCTATGGTCAAAGCGACCAACTATATGATTTAAGAAGGCATTCAAAAACTCTGCGTCGTGAACAGATAAAAAACTGCTCCTCGCGTTTCCATTTCACAAATAGAGTTGTAAACATATAGAACCAATTGCCGGAATAAATAGTTAGCGCAAAAATGTTGAATATTTTAGATTCGAAATTAGATTCTTGGCTTGTGAAAAAAGAAGCGACTGCTATAGCTCATTATTTTCCCGAGTTGCAGTTTACTTTACTACTACTACTACTACTACTACTACTACTACAATTATCTTTGGACTAGTTTTTAAATATTTTTATTTAGAATATGCATTTCAAATAATAAGGACTAATTTAATAGCTAATTAATATTCATTAGAATTACGAAAATTATTAGAAAAGTCAATAGTATTCCAGGAAATTGGTCTTTTTTACAAATTAAAAGATTAAAATCACCTGATAATGTCATATTTTAATTTTTTTCTTGAAACAAGAGAAATTGCTTTTTAATAGAAAATTCTCAAATTTGAACGATCAATTTTTTCTATACGAAATTAGTCCAAATGTAATGTTTAAAAAATAATTAATATTCGAATGGTTCATTTAAATCTGACTTAAAGTTAGATTTTTCGGTCATTAAAAAATTTATGATAGCCATATTTGATTTTTGCCTGCAACCATCCAAAAATATCAGCCATGCGATAAATTATTAAAAAATTTTTAAAATTATCTATTTAATTATTTTAATACAAGAAATTCAAAAATTTTAAAATCCAATTTAAAAAATATATTGGGATGCTTAGACAATGTTTTCTGTATAATCAAACGTATTTAAAGTAATCCAACTTTAGATTCAAATTTATGAAAATAAACAATTTGAAACTAATTTGATGGAAAAAATTTTTTTTAATTAAGAAAAATCTAGTTTGTGAGCCAGTTGAATTTTTATCTTATCAAGAAGACTTGTTTGGCTATAGTTTTTGTTTTTTTGGAAACTTAACAAGGATACATTTTTATACATTTTTTAGCTATTTATAATTAAAAAATAAACTTATAAAAATTTTTATTAAATTAATTAAACATGATTAATATAAGCCAATTTTACTTGTGAATTCAATTTTATTAATTTACTGTCAAGAAAGACTATTACCACATAAGTTTAAGCTTAATTCCCCTGAATATTACCATAAAAGTTAACAGAAATCGAGATAATAAAAAGATAGACCATTAAGGCTTCTAAATATTAGGAGCATTTTTTTTGGTTAACTCCTTTGGTAATGAAACCAGAAAGTTCATAGACGGAAATAAATCTTTTCATTTTAACTTAAATTATGTATATTTTTTTGATATTTTAACAAGATATAAAATTAAACATTGCTAAATTTATTTCTGATACATTTAAATATTTAAAGCTGGTCAAAAAAGAAAAGAAAAATTTTAATGTAGTGAATTTTTAATACAATTTTATTTTATTTTAAGTGCGATAGTAAAAAACTAAATTAAGTGAATGTCTTGGTATAGCTTCGGTTAAAAAGCCGGGTGCCATACCATCCAGTAAATAGAATTTCCTGTTTAGGAAAAAAATTCCTCTGAAATGATTACCACTTATAAACGTGGCACATAATAAATTGAAATTATATTAACTTATTATCAGTTTTAATGTTAAATCAGTAATTTCAATAATATCTGAGTAAGGCTCTGATTGTACAAAAATAAATGCAGGATCATTTACAAATTTCTTCAAACAGCTTAATTTCATTAAAGGGTCCTGGAAAAGCCCGGCACTTAAACGGTATTATAATACCAGTATGAACATAAGTTTGGAAAACGACCTCGTCTGATATCAATGTAAGGTTTTGGTATTCATTCAATCGATTACAAAGGCCTTTAAAGACATTTAGGACAATGCTTTCGGTGCAGATACGTCTTATGCTAATATTCAATTGGCCATTTCAAAATAAGCTAATGAAAAAGAAATGGCTTTGAGTTAGTTTCAAATATTTTTTTAACACTAGAAGCACCAAGCATTTTTTCGTCATTTTTAACCCAAAATATATTCTAAATATTTGTAGTAATTTTAATATAAATTAAACTTTTTATTACCGTAATGCCTTGCCCCCTAATGCGGCACTTATTTTCAGAATTCTGGATTTTAATGCATGCATTTAACCCACTTTTTTTTCCAGATACGCTTCGACTAAAAATGCCGCATTAAATATGTAAAAAATAATAAAAATTTTTTATTATTAATTTTAATTTTTTTTATTTTTTAATTTTGATTATTTTTACATATTTTTTACATATTTAATGCGGCATTTGTACCAAAATTTTGACATTAACTGCAGCATTTTCAGTCGCAGCGTATCTGGAAAAAAAGTGGGTTAAATGCAGCATTAAAATCCAGAATTCTGGTTTAAAGTGCAATGCATTAGGGGGCAAGGCATTACGGTAATTATAGAGATAAAATCTACATAATTCCTTAAAGATTGATTTACATTAGAATCTGTCACATAGATACGAGGATTTTAAATTTTAGGTAAAAATGACTCGTTTGGTGCTTCTAGTGTTAAAGAATATGTCAAGATACTAAATATTGTAATATGCAAGCACTAAGTTAAAATACTCGAATTCGAGTTTAAAAAGCAAAAAACCATAAATTAAAGTTTAGGGAAAAAAATTGTAAGTTATTTTATGTCATTTTAAAGCACTCAGATATATAGCTTTATAAAATCTACGTCTCACGTAACAAGAATACTAATATATATACAGACCAACTAAATAATATAACTTATGTTGTTCTACAAGGGTTTAGACTTGTCACAGAAAACTAGTAATACTACTAATACTACAATACATGTTTTTATATGTATATGTTTTTATATCAGACGAAATATGTGAATATCAAAGTTAAATAAAAAAATAAATAAAAAAAATTATGAAGAAATCTATTGCTTCAAATGTAATAAGGGGGCAAGATTTACATGCTTATGTGGTACCATTCTTTATTTGACTGTCAGAATATAATTTTTTTTGTAGAGAAAAAAATTTTTCTGATGTTAGCAAATTTATATAAATAACAATTTTTAATTTAGTGTTTAAAATCATTAGTCGTGAATAAAAAATTTGTCAGCATTAAGAGGCTATTTTATCTATCAACATCTGTAAAAATACAGTTTTTTTAGACGTTTATATATTGCTCGAATCTCTTGTGCTATTACTCAAAAGAGGCAATAGTTAAGTTGGCTAAGAGCGATTATTTGACAATAATTAATTTGTTTAAGTTCAAATTTGATGTAAATAACTTTAACGATATTAATAACTTCTTAGAAAAGTATGACCTATATGCATTCCAACATAAAATACTAGATAGAATGCTATCTTTTGCTTATAAAACACTAAACTTTCATAACTCTCCTAATAATCTAAGGCAGAATTTAAAGAAAAATGACTCAAGAAATTTAAAATATAATTAAAGGAACAGTGACAATCTGATTGAACCAACATCTAAATCAGTAAATGGTGAAAAAACTTTTGGATTTTTCTATCCACGACTTGTAAATTGCGTTGTGATCAAGAGATCAATTTTGAAATTTATAACATTTAAGCATTCAATTTTTAATAACATAAATCTAATTTCCTCAGGTTTTGTAAAAAAATTCAAAAAATTTAATTTAAATATATCAATGTTTTATTTTTTTAAATAATTTTATCGACAAATAATTTTTAATTTGTAAAACTTATTTTATTTAAATAAATGGAGTGTTAATCGGTCTTTATGACATGGGCACTATTGATTAACCCTGTTGATTAACCTTGAAATTAAAATTGATCATTGAAATCTAATCGGACTCGTTTTATAGCACGTGTTGGTAACAAATTGAATATTTTTTTTTTTTCTAAGGGAGATAGAGAGTCAGATTTGTTATCAACATTATTTTTTTTTAACATATACAGTCCAAAAAAAAATAAAATACAAAAAAAAATTTTTGAATTTTTTCGTTTGGCTTACCAAAAACTTTTTTTAAAGTTTTTGATTTTTTAATTCGGTAATTTCGTCGTTCGTATTAATCAACTTTTTAATAAATTAATGAGAAGATTGTGTTTGAAATTACCGTCGACTGATCAACAAATTTTTTGTATTCAGTTATCTGAACTGAACATTTTTATTTGTAAACTTGCGATTATTGAGTCATTTGCTAAATTAAAACTTTTCATATTCTAGGTTTTACTTGGTATTAATTGTGTTGAAAAAATAAATAATAGAATTAAATTAGTTTAAAATTTCAAAAGATAAAAATGTCAAGTTAAGTCATATCAGTCATATTATAGTCATCAGTATAATTTTGATTCTATTACTTCCATTGTAGGTTTTGCTTTAAGTGATCACAAATTCATTTTAGGCTCTTTTAAAGTATTAAAATCTAATATAAAAAAAAATAGCTTAAAAATAGATTTAAATTATTTCTAAATTCTTAATGGATTTAAAATTATTTAATTAAGAACAACTTAATTTTATTTTTTAATTTTCTTCTATTGATATTTTTTGCTTGGACATTTTGATGAATAATATTTTCAAAAATAAATCTAAAAACTCGGCAAAACTTAGAACACTCAGTCCTAAAAAGAGACCCAAGGTTCCACCAATACTGCCTATTAGTCCATCCCAAGTAACACTTGGACTTTGTTTTAACTCAGTTTGCCTTAAATACTCGTAATACACATTTACTGAAAGTAAGTTCTCACGCAATTCTTCAATGCTAATATTTGATCTATTGCCAAATAATGATCTTATATTACTTAATTTTATCAAGTCATTTCCATATGATACCGACGGATATCTATATTCTGATTTCAAAATTGGATAATTAACTGAATTGCATTCTAATGGACAGAGTGACTTTATTCTACTTTTATAATTTGAATTTATTATTGATACGTAAATATTTGAGGCACAAACTTGTTCCTCAACAGTATCACAAAGATTACTGCTTTCATATACAAAATTATATCCTAATTCATTGCAATTACATTTTTTGAATACTTCAGATACATAATATGCATCAAAACAGTCTGCTTGACGATAAGTTAAATTAGATATGATTACTTTTCGGTGATATTCTGAAGCAAATGAATCAATTGGGTCAGAGCATTCGCTGTAAGGCTTTGGTGCTTGTTCATTTTCTACTCTTTCTATTTTTAAGTTGCTACTAAATCCTGGCGCAAGGCCTATACCTTGATAAAATGATGGTTTGAATGAGTTTTCGTCAATTGAAATATGAGCTCCAGTTGTTGAACTAAGTGTTTTTTGATTATTTGGTATACCAACAAACAGTTCTAATTTCAAACCATCATTATATCCTGGTTGATTGGAGTATTTTATTTTAGATTTTTTACCATTTGAATCTCTACCTGTGTTAAATCGATAGCAATTTCCCAAAGATGAATCATAATACCATTCCCAATCGTTTTCATTACATACTTGCAAGTTAAAAATACAACTTATAAACATCTGATTAAAAGAAATTGAAAATTTTTTCCTTTTTTCTTCTTGAATTCTTTTTGAGAAAAGTGTTGTTAAAAACTTAACATACATATAGTTGAAGCCAAGTTTTGAAAAATTTCCTTCGTAAAAATCAGCAAAAATGTATTCAGTAAAATTAGTCAAATTGCTTTTCTCTAATTCTGAAGAAACAAATTTAAAAGCATCTTCTGTAACAAATGGATTTACATTGCAAACAGTAATGGCCGGAAATTGCAAAGAATCTTTTTCTATTATTTTAATTGTTGTGACCACTTCATACTTGTAAAAATTGATCAGAATTCTTATTATTATAAAGAAACAAAATGCATTTGATGACAAAAATAAAAGAGTCCACATGATACGCATAAAGACGATCTTGCTTCGAAAAATGTTCGCAAAACCATGCATAGAAATAGTTTCGATCCATTCAAGAAAAATTTCTTTTAAGCTCAATTTTTTTCGGTTCATTTTTGTGTTTTTAAAATATTCATTTATTTTAAAGCAATATTTTTTCTCAAAAAATGAAATAAAAGAACAAAATTTTAATTCAAAGTAGAATTTTTTCTAGCAACATTCAGGAAAAAACAAAATTTATTTTTTTTATTTGATAAAATTAAGAAAAATCTCTTAAACAATTAAATTTAAACAGATTAAAACGGATAATGGAAAACAAACAAAACAGAAGTGAAAAACTAAATAATTTTTATTAAATCAATAATTTGCGGTCCGAATATCGCAATACCTTTTTTGGTGGGTTGGCACTGATTAAACAAATATAAAACTGATCAAAATTGAAATTGAAAAAAAAAAAAACTTTTTTAAATTTTGTTTTTAAGAAAAATGTTTTTTTTTATTTTTTATTTAATACTGAACTTAGGACTAAATTTTAATAAAACCTAAATTGATACAAATTATAAAAAAAGACTATAAAATTTAAACTATGAATGAAATATAAAATAATTGATCAAATTTGTCACAAAGGGATGAATTTAAAAGCAATGTTATTCACTCTATAAAGAAAATGAACATTACTTTGGTAGTTTGATGCTCTAGAATCTAAATTAAAAAATTTTATCATTTTATATTATTATTTCAGTATTCGACATGACATCGTAGAAACGGCCTTACCTATTAAAATTTTTGCTAACAAACCTTTATTTTTCAAAGACTTATCGATTAATTTTGATGATAAAAGATATTTTAAAATTTTAATTTTGTGTTCAATTTCAAATTCGTGAACATTGAATTGTTTATTGCTATTAAATTGATTTAAAAACTTGTTTCAATTTTTGGAAGTTTTTCTATAACATAAACTTTACTTTTATCTACTAATATTGTATCAGGAACAAGCTCTATTAATTTCTTAACTACTGTTAAAAGGTGAATGAAAATAGAGAATAAATAATTCATAACCTCTTTGCATTATGGATCTATTTTATCTATCAATTTTGACGAAAATTATCAAAATTTCTTTATTCGGCTATTGATTATTCTGATTAAACTGATTTTTTAATTCACTTAAATATTTTTTTAAATTCATTTTCAGATCTAATCAAATTATCATAATTTTGAATAAAAAGTAGACCAAAATTTTTTCAATAACACCATTAAGAAGAAAAATTTTCAAGAGTTTAAATTTCTAATTAAAGTTTTTTTTTAAATTAAATTTTTAATTTTTAACCAAAATATTTTTAGAGACCTAACCCCAAGAGGAGTTTGAAACAGTTGCCAATTATGAAGATTTAACAAAATCATCCAAATTTTTTTTTTAATTTTTCAAAACTTTCTTTATCCTTGGTTGACTTAGAATGTTTTCACTATTTCATCTTCACATGATTTCGGAATTCAGTAAAAATAAAAATTCGAAAAAAATTCGTTGAAGCCAATGCTGTTCTAAATTTGTTTATTTAAGCACAAACAATCTTAAAATCTTTTTCTCAAGTTCTAATGTCTCGATTAGAAATAATATTGTAAAAATATTTCCAACGCTTAATTCTTCCATTAGCAGACTCAACAACCTTTCTTATTTTTGTAACCACCCTTGAGCTATTAGCATCTCTGGTTGAATGCTGCTTTTGGCCTTTTAAATTTTCAATATGATCCATTTTTGTTAATATATCTTTAGTAATGCTTGCATCTTTGTTTTTACCATCTGCAATATATGGACCGACTGTTTCTTATAGGGTTCCATCACTTGCACATACATTCATAAATTTTAGAAGATAGCGTTTTTTATGATCTGAATAAAATTGCTTTTGAAAGCTATATGAAGATGACTTTTCTATTACAAATGTACGTCGCGTCCCATATTGTTATAACATCATGCTCATTCGCATTTAAAAGAATTTTAGACATGTAATTGGTATGTTTGAAATTATTTCATCTCTTGAGAATGCATTGAATCCAATATGGAGTGTTGTTAACAATTTCAATAAAATCTCTCTCACCTGTCTAACTGACCTTTTTATTTGATCATATTATGCTATTGGTAAGAAGGCGGATATTTCTTTTAAAGTAAAACCGGTTCTAAGCTTAGTTAGATAGAAACCTAAAGCATAGATCAATAAAACATTTCCAGTAATATTTGAACAAGAAATCATTTGATAAATAAGTTCACCAAAATCATTTTTAGAAAGTCCAGCCAAAATATGACACATTTTATCGTCTATGCTGGTGTAGTCTAAACAGACAGAGTCAGTGGTTACGCTTGGGCCTGGTTGATTTATATGATTTGTTTCTTCAATTGGATCTTGATAAATGTCATCACTA
The DNA here is from genome assembly GCA_016802295.1 of Brachionus rotundiformis. Classification (NCBI taxonomy): domain Eukaryota; kingdom Metazoa; phylum Rotifera; class Eurotatoria; order Ploima; family Brachionidae; genus Brachionus; species Brachionus rotundiformis. The sequence goes on from JAESIW010000207.1 coordinate 201,142, forward strand.
ACATTTTGCACTACTTCCTCTAGAAGGAGTTCATTGTAGAATTCACTCTTGTTAGGATAAAATTGAGAGAGCTTCTTATGACAATCACAACACACCGATTTATACTTTTTCCATTCAATACCCAATGAAAATAAAGCAGCTTTTAACTATTTGATTTCCACCATGTTTTTCTTAAGCTTTTCATTCGAATCAATTCTACGAAGACAGTAAGCACACGTACGAGGAAGATTACTCATTTTGAGTTTTTGTAAATAGGTTGTTTATTGAATTGTTTGTTGAGACTTTTTAAACGGAGAATATCAGGGTTGTAAAGAACTACAGAAAAATAAACACATTTATTACACACAAAATAAACACATTTAAATCACATTCTATTTTACCTTCACCTTTTAGAAAAGTATATATAAATGAGTGGGGAGTGCTTTTTATCCAGCTTTTCCAATATAAAACAAATTGATTAATAAAACTTCTTTGATAGATAAAAGTTTACAAGAAGGGTTTGATTGCAATACAGGATCTGATTGTCGTATGTTTTAGACACTGAGCAACCCGAAAAAAATACATTTTTTTTTGTGGGGGCGTCCTTTGACATGGGGTACCCGGGGGGTCTAAAACGAGGCATAGCCAATTTTTGGTTTTTCAAGGATAGTTCATTTATAACGTGATTTTTTTGACTTTATTATTTTCAGATTCTTCGCTCTTTTCTGAACATTTTGGTGTATTTTTTATAAAAAAATGATAAGATTTGATTAAGTTATGGCTTAAAAACCTAATATACCCTTAAAAACTTCCGAAGGCTAAAATTCATAAAAAAATTACCTAGGACAAAAAATAATCATATATTTGGAATCAGCGCGTCAAGATCTACAAGAATCACTATAGAAAAGTTAAAAAATGTGAAAAGTCCTATTTTAGACCTGATTGCCCAATATCCTTTAATTGATAATTATTTAACTTGTAAATTAACATTAATTTTACATTTTTATTAAACTTTTTAAACAAACTATTGATCAAAAAATTTAAAAAAAGGACCCAAGTCTAGGGACAGGTTGCATTTCTAGAAAAAAATTGATAGAATAAAGCTAAAATTAGAATTAGAAAAGAAGCATTATTAAAAAAGTTTGTGTTGATCATAAGTGATAAGTTATTTTTTATTTTTGCCAAAGTTTTTTTGATACAAAAATTACCATTGTGATTGAGAAAATAATTTTAGTAATAATTTTTAAGCAAGATCATTAAGAATTTCTCTAAAACTTCATTATAACAAAATTTTCCATTCTTTTATTCAAACAAAAATGTTCGAAAGTAGAATTTTTGTTTTTTTTACCAAACTGTTATGTGTATCAATAAAATAAAACTATATCATAGATATTTGACCAGATTTAACCTTAAATATTATTTAATATTACATCAACTAATTAATTTGAGATATAAAAAGATTTTATTTATTAAATTAATATTGATAGCATGTTCTAACTTGATTTGGCCAATTGCAAACTTTCAGATCAACATCAAACCACAAACCATTTGGACATGTTTCAGTTACTAAAACTCCATTCACGCATCTGTAATATCTTGAACAATCGTTCGGGACTTGTGTATAATCTTGAGCTTGAGTACACGATGCACCAGAGTAATATCCAGTGTTGTATCCGGTGTTATATCCAGTATTATAAACATTGGTGTAAGTTGGATAAGCACTGGTACTGTAATAGACATTCTGGGCATTGTAGCATGTGGTAACTCTATCGGCCCACACACATTGACGTAAATTTGAGTCAAACAAAGTTCCTGATGGACACTGTTGGACCTGGTAGTAGCCATTTACGCATCTGAAGTATCTTGAACAATCGTTAGGAACTTGTGTGTAGTCATTGCTGACAGTGCATGTACTTCCATAACCCAAATTGTTGACGGTTCCAGTTGAGTAACAATTGCTTACCTGAGTGGCCCAATTACATACTCTCAGATAAGGGTCGAAAAGAGTTCCGGCTGGACATTGTTCAACATATGAAATTCCATTGGCACATCTGTAATATCGGGAACAGTCTCCGCTTACAGGAGCTAGATCGTTGCAGTACTGTCTCTTTTCTATTGATTTACAAGCAACAATTGAAAAGAGAGAAAATATTAAAACGATATTTTTTATCATTCTGTTATTTTTTTATTTAAAAAATAAAATTCAAAATTTAAGTCAAATTTATATTTGAAATTTTTTTAATAATATCATTTACATTTTTGGCAAATTCAAAACAAATAAATGAAAAAACAGCTTAAATTAATATAATTAGATACTTTGTAAATTTTTTATTTAAGAAAGATGTCTCTAATTGGGTTTTGACAAATCTTTTTTAAATAAATTTAATGTTTTAGTATTAAGATTTTAATTCCTATGTCTACTTGAATTTGATATTGAGAGATTTTAAAAATTTAATAAAAAAATTATTTTCAAAAATACCATAATTTAAAATTAATGAGAAAATTCAATTTTCAAAATAGAATTTAATATTTTTGTTTAAAGCCAAGACAAAATTTTTTATAAAAAAAAATTTTTTTTTATATGTTTAAATTAACTTTTTGCAATCCTAAAAATTGATAATTAATTTTAGCTTTAAAAATGCTTGAGATTATTTATAGAAACAATTTAACTTCATTCTTTATTAAATCAATTGAGTTCGATTTTCTTATATCTTATTTTTGTTTCTTAGCAAAAAAAAAAAAGAATTATCAAGACAGTTGAACATTTATTTGAACAGTTACTGGTAGCTTTGCTTTTTCACTGTCAAAATTCACGCTAAAGAATTAAAAAACAAAGGAATATGTAACTTTACCATGTTACATCTGTCTCATGATATCATATTTTTTTCCTTTAATTTAAAATTCTTAGACCATAAGTTTAACAACTAAGATTGAAGATCTTGACTTTGGAAATGATTTGGTGCTGATTACAAATGGTTTTAATTAATTTTTAATTTATTAAAAAAAAAAAATTAAATAAGTTAAAGCGTTGATAATACTTTATTTGACACATCTAATGACGTTTTAAAAATATTGAATTGTTTTTATCTTTTTTATCATCCGAATTTAGATGACATAATTGTCCATTATCATTTTTGATACAATCATCAATTTTTAAATTATTTTATATGTCTACTTGTCGATAATAATTATTCGATTTTTATTTTCTTCTTCATGAGATCTAAAGCTAAAAATGTCAATTATATTTTTTAAATGATAATTTTGAGGTTTGGCGTGTATTCGAAATTCTTATTACTTAACAATTTATTTAAATTTTTTCTGTTAAACTATCTGAATCCATTTCGAGCTGCTTAATAATTTTGGAGAGAGTTGAACAAAACATATAAAATGTGAAACTCTAAAATTAAAACATAAACAAAATTTTCTAATTTTAAAATACTGAAAGAGAGAATTAAAACATAAAACTAGTAATAATTATTTAAAATAGTTAATAAAACATATACTAAAATTTTTATTTCTTTTTTTTGCAAATATTTCTAAAAGAGTGCATCAAACATAAAAATTTATTAAAAAGAGAGACTAAAACATAAATTATTTTTTTACAAAATTTTTTAGATAACAAAAAAATTTGTCAATAAATCTACTTCAAAAAAAAGAAAAGCTGGCACATGGTACGAAAAAGATTAATTTTATTTTAGTTAATTTTTTTGTGTTTATGCTAAATTTAATTAAATTTTTATATGTTTTTGTAACTTTTTTCGGTTAATTTTGAATAAATTGTAATATTTTTTTTTTATGTTTTATTAACTGAAATTAGAAATTATTTTATGTTTTGTTTCACTTTTATGGAAAATAAATTTATTTTTATGCTACGTTCTCTTTTTTTATGTTTTATTCGCATTTTATATGTTTTAATCAACCTTGTCCAATAATTTTTTCAATTCAAATTATTAGATAAAATAAAGTTAAATCATTTTAGTTGTATTATTGATATTTTTAGAAATATCCTGAATAGATAAATAAATTATTTTGATCAAAATTAATGAAAATCCAGTTTAAAAATTTTTAATCCTAAGCATTCATTTTACATTTATATTTTATAAAATTTTTTTTATATATTTTTTTTCCATGCGCTCAGACCCTTTTAAGCTTTTTCTACTTGGCTATTATTTACTTTGTTTCTTCTTTTTAAGAAAATTATCGCATCCAATAGCAGAATCTACTTTTAAATTGTTGTTTAAAGTCTTCGTTTTGTTTTTCAAGACAACGTCAACATTTTCCTTCTTTATTTTATTAGCCAAGCTTTCCAGGACCGTTTGTACCAATTTGAAATATTTCGACATTAATTTGATTTGAGTGTCGCTGTGTTGGCCCTTGCCAAGACCTCTCCATGGCGGCACAATGACCGCTTGGATGATACTCTCCATTATCAACAATTGGAAGAGCCTTTATTTTTTATAAATTTTTTAAATATAAGTATAATTTTTTATTTAAGTTATATAGCGTCAAAAATTAATCCACAAGTTTCAAGAATGTCTCCTGTACTATTTTTATATTACTTTCTTAGAATCTTTTTTAATTGTGTACCTTAGTCTGCCAAATAAATAAAATTTTTCTTTTTTTATTTTAATTTACGCAAACATATTTTTTTCTATCAATTAATTATTAATTATCAAAATATATAAGTTTTAAGATGCAAGTTATTATTTTTATTTGTCTTTCTAAATTGGATGGCTAAAAAAAAATCTTGAAATTTAAAATTTAGATTGAAACAAAAAATTGATGGTTCTTTTGGATCCAAAGCTCAAATGTTATTAAAATTGAATTTAATTTTGTTTTTGTAGCTTATTTGAATAAAATTTTAGTAAAACTTAAAAACTAGAACTTTTTTTAATTAAACAGTACATCTCCAAAAGAATAAAGCTTCGATATATTCTTTAACCAAAATAAAATTAATATATTCTCTCAATTCTTTGTATATTTTTAATTTCAATTGAAAATTTAATTAAATAAAATAAATAAAAAAAACTGCACGGTTTAACTTTAAGAAAATACTTCGATCCTAAATTATTATATAAAAAGTCATTATTTTTTAAAACATTTATTTTTTTACAAATTCTGACACTAGTATTTTCATACAATTCTCAGTTTACACCAAAAATAAGCTAAAATATGATCGTTTTAAAATAAAGAGTACCCTATTAAATTCAAAAATTTCATCCAAAATAAAAATTATCATTACTTTGAAATAGAAAAAGTGAAATTCTGGAGTCATTAATGAATTAACAACTTTTTATTAAAGTGAAAACTTTTGGCATTGTCAAATGCTTTAAATTGATTTGTTTTTGTATAAATTTTAATCAATATTAAAAATTTGCTTTTTTATAAAACGATTATAAAATTTTTTTAATTTTTGTTAATAAGTCTTTTTTTAGTTTAATGATGAAAGAATTAACTTCAAATTATTTCGCTAAACTTTTAAGAATATACTTTTATAACACCAAAATAAATTTTAAGGTAAATTTAAGAAAAGCTTGAGATTAAATACTTTGTTTTCACTCTTTTATTTTAATTACGAATGAAATAAATTTCAAAATCTAATCAATTGATTTATATTTCTATTAGCCTTGAGAATCTAAAAATTTCTAAGTAAAAACTTGAAAATTGAACTTTTATGCAAAAATAAACAAATAAATACATTAAGTAAACAAAAGACTTTCCTTTTTCCAAATAGATACTTTATCATATGAAAATATCTCGATTTCCATTAAGACAGGTCACTTTAGCAATACTAAAGTCAATCAAAATTGATCTTAGTTTACTTTTGATGATGATGTTTTTATTGGTTTAAGAATTTCGATAGAAAACTCAATTTTTCAAAAAATACTTCAAGTTATTCTATAAAGTACACGGTTGAAGGAAAATCGTTTTTTGGTTTAGTTAATTATTTTATAGAGATTGAAAATTTTTTTTCATGTTCTTTTGTTTGCTTTAAAAATGACTATAACATGTCTTTTTGATTACATAAAGGTAAGAATTCCAGATAATTTTCAAACTTTAAAGTCGAACAATATTTTTGACAATTTTTTGTCAGTTTGTGAAAAAACAGACGATATATTGATAATTAATGCTGATGATATCATATTTATTTATGAAGAAAGTGACAATGTTTTTTATTTAATTAAGTATCTAAATGAACATGAACACGATTAAATATTTAAAGTCATTTTATTAAAAAACACATTAAAATAAAAATTCCATTAAAAATCTTATTTTCTTCTTATAATTTACCAGATATTAATATTATCTTAATAGCAAAAGATTATTTATGATTAGAAAATAAGATCTTAAAAAATTTTCTTGAAAAATCTTATCAAAAAATGACTTTGAAATACTTAAAAATGAGATCTTATAAGGAACTTTTAATAACTTTTAGGTAAAGATTTTACAAGAATTGACTTAAGAATCTTAATTAAGATCAAGTTTAAATATTATAAGAAATTTTCCATATAGATTCGTTAAGATTCTATTCAAGAACCTTAAAATTTGTCTTAAAAAATCTTATTAAATTAGAAAAACAAAGATAATTTTTAGGAACGGTAAAAGATCTTGAATCGATTTTTTGTCTTATTCAATCTTATAAGATCTTAAATAAGATTTCCTGGGTAGAAATTGTAAAGTCAAAAACTATTATGGCTAAATTTAGATTTTTAGGGCAAAAAGGAGACTCAATTTATTTATACGCATCTGATTGAAAATTTTATATCGAACTTAATTCAAAAGAGGCAAAATGGGGGAACAAGCTATCCAGAATAAATAATGTTTTTTAATCATGGATTCTGGGTTCACGAAGATAAGAGCTTATTAAATTCAAAAAATAATTTCATCATAAATAAAAAAAATCATTACTTTGAATTGGATTCATTTAAAGGTTAACAACTTTGTTTCAAAGTGAAAAATGCCTTAATTTGATTTGTTTTATATAAAATGATTAATAAATTTTTTAATTTTGTTAAAAAGTCTTTTTTTAAATTTAATGATGAAAGAATTAACTTCAAATTATTTCGCTTAACTTTATAGAATATACTTTTATAACATCAAAATAAATTATTATCACGGTTTTATATGAAAGCATTCAGTGCTACTAGTAATTTTTCCGAAAAAGACTTATAACTTTTGGTATTTCACGCAAGATAGTTAACATGATATACCCTCTATATCGAGAGTTATCGAGAGTCAGTTATTCAATTGAGAACTAATCACAAATATAAGATCAAGAAATTACAGACGATCTGGTGCTGATAATTAAAAGAGATATTGGGGTGCATTTGAAAACACATGACTGGAGATAGACGCTTGGCAAACATTGGGAAGACAAAAACAATATATTAAAAATAGACTTGCAAAAGCTAAAAGAGAATATGTCAGACTCATAAAAAACATAGGGGTAAATGTTGTTTTATCAATTAATAAATTTTTTAATAATTTTGAAATTTAAAAGATTCCGATTCTTTACTTATGTCTTCTGCATTAGGCTTTTGTAGCAACACCTTCGACAATGACTAAAATGATCTTTATTAATGGATCAAAATCATCTTATTAATATTATTATATAATTTCATCTTATTTTCGCTTGAGTAACAGTAAAAATGTTCTTCAATTCTCAAGGATGGGACTAACAAATTAAGACAAATTAAAACAATTACTGCAATAAGGTATTCACGATTTTTTCTCGGTCTGCCACGTATTTTTGATACCTCAAAATTGCTTTTTGGTGAATTTTTTTCTTTCCAATATTTGTTAATTATATCAACAGTTTCGAATCTATCTTCACTCACCCATTTTTGTTTTTTTTCCTTTCCATTTAATTAAATATTCTATTTTATTATTCTTCTTCGTATCGTTCAGATTTCATTCAACTTCACCAACATTTTATCTCGAAAACTTCTTTTTCGACTATTTTAAATTCTCAAAAAGGATATTTTTGAGGAAGTACTGATCCGGTTTCATTTTGCAAGCAATAATTTCTACGCTCGTCATGGTCGAAAATTCCACATGGTCCTGAGCATCTTGGAAATAATTTTTATATAATGCCGTAATTACTTATATAAACAATGGTTAAATTAGCTAAAAATTTTCTTTCAATTCGTTTGTTTTTGTTGTTTGCTAATTTGATTTGGTTCTCTTGTGCTATCCTGATATTACTTAGTGCTTTAGGTTTTTTCCTTTCGATTGTTTCCCTAATTATTCCAGTTAATGAATGAATTCTAGTCTTGAATGCCAATTTTAAAAAAGGAACCCATATATAGGAAAAAAGCCTCTTAATTTTTTCGAAAGATTTGTCCAATTAAATTAAGAGGTCGGATGAACATTTTTTTAGCTAAAATGAAGTAAACTGATGATTAAAATCTAAATAAAAAACTCTAATTATTTTTTAATTAGAGGAAGTCTGGACCGGGTTTTAATTTATAATCACGTTAAAAATTTTTGATTCCTAGTCAATATTTTTAGTTCAAATCAAGCAGTTAAATTGAAATCATAAAATGGATTATCACTTAAAAAATCTTTCTAATCTAGTCTCAGATCTTCATTCAATATATTTAAACTTGCTTCATCATTTTTTTCCGCCTGGATTAGTGATTCAAAATTTTCTCTTTCAAATCTTTTAATTTTCAACATTTGACAATTTAACGTCATGCCTATCAAAAATATTTATCATTAAATAAATGCTGGCAAGATAATTGTGCTGATAAAATTTTTCTAACTGCAAATAAAATTCTTAATCATAAGCCAAAATTTGTTATACAAAAATCTCAATAATTTCAGGTTGAATTTTAGAGTGGTATTTTTTAAAAACAAATAAAAATTTGTTTAAAATTTATTAATTCTGGCATCTGTTTTAAGAGATGCTCTCATTTCTAAAAACAGCTAATGATTAAAAAACATTCTACCGTAAACCCTTGCAAAAAAAGCGTGGGATTAATTTTGAACTCTGAGGTTCTAGTTAACACAGAAGTGTCCATCTAGCAGATGTTAAAGTCAGCCCCCTTGTGATGCGTGCATAAAAGTATGATTTTTCATACTTTTTTGATTATGACCCGATGACGAAGTAGTTTCCCATCGTTCCAATCAAATATTTTACTTGCTAAATGTCTATTGAAACTGCTATAAACCAGAGTCAAAACTGGAAGTTGTAACATTTATTAAGAATAAAATATGAACCCATATGGTGCTGAAAAGTTTTTGTAGGGGTTTGCTTTTTTACTTTAAATAAGTAATTTAGTTTTGTAAAATGCTAAATGTTTAGGCAACTTTGTTTAATCCGAAAATAATTGCTTATCATTCAAATCTTTAGAAGTTTCCAAATCTTTACATTTGTGAGGTAGACTCTTGCCTGGTAACTAGGTTGTAAATTTTAAATTAATTTTTTAATAAATAGGATTTTAAATGAATGATTACTTTGAACGAATTAATTAAAGGTTTGTCAGAATTTACATAAATATTTGACAGTTAGATAGCATTTTTATTGTCGATTTCAGCTACTTTTCAATTCAAATTAACCATTTTCTTGTCTAGATAAGGAAGTTTTTCATCTAACGATTGCAAACCTGCAACAATGCTTTCAATATTTAAAGCCAACGATTCCGTCTGATCTACCTAAGGACTTGATTTTTTTAAAACCGTTAAAGCTTAAATTCCTTTATCTGCAAATTAATCAAATAAATCAAAATTACTTTAACAGACTTTTAAATAGAGGTGAACAATTAAGCTCTAGATATATTTTAAATTTATAACTGAATAAGAGCGATTAAGTTTTTGTTAAGTAAAGCCTCACATTTAAACAAAAATACATGAATTAAAATTAATATAATTTATTACTCAAAAACAATTTTAATTGACGTCTACCTGATTGGCGACCTTTTTTGACCAATACTAATGACCAAAATAATGCACCAAATTTTTTTTTTTTCAAATATACATGTTTTACATAATTTATGAAACTTTATTTAATTGTGATTAAAATGAGCTATTGGTCGCTTTAATGTGATAAACAATTAAAAAAAAAATGTAAATAAATATCTAATATATACTAGGATTTTCTAAAAATATGAAAAAATTAAATTTTTTGCTTTATTAATCCTTTTTTAGTCAGATAATTTTCATTTATATAAAATTTTCAATCATCTATCTAAATAGTACCCGAATATGAAAAAAAGTGTTAACCTTGAGACTAAATATATTGTCTATTAAAAACATACACTTTTGTCTGCATGAAAGTTTAACATACACTTTTTCCAGCTTTTAATAAAATATTTTAAATTCAATTTGAAATATAACAAAAAAATCATTTAAACTTGAAAATAATGGAAAAAATGGGAAAACATAAATCCAATGAAGTTCGGCAAATAATTATCGATTCGTTTAAACAGTGAAAAAGTACCAAAAATATCCTAGAAATAATTGGTCGTTCTGTATCCAAGCGAACTGTCAACGAATTGATACAAGTTTTTCGGTAGAGTGGAAAAATGAAACAAAGGCTTTTCGACTGGACGACCTCGAACAGCTAACTATCAAATTAAAGATAAAAAGATAAGCGTCTCTTAAATTGTTATTCGGGTCGACAAATGAATAAGAAACTCGACTTAAATCTGGGTTATGTGGTAAATATTTGTGCCGTTTTTTTTTTCTTTTTTTTCGACATTTTCTTAGTTCATTTTTTTTTGTTTTAATTAACAAATTTTGAAGTTTAAATTTTTTTTTTGATCATGAATGTAAGTAAACACTGTGATAAAAGTGAACTAAAATTTGCACAAAATGCAAATTTTAGTTCAAAAATAAAGGCCTTAACAAAAGAAGCAAAAGTCGACATTATTAAATTAAAAATAGTTAGATAATGTAACGTATGATCAATTAGCAATTATTTCCGGTATTGATCGATCAACAGTATCAAAAATTTGGAATAATAAATAAAAAATTCTACAAGATTTTTTTGAAATAGAAAATTGGGTCGTCACCATCAACTCAGCCATCTTCATCTACAACAGCTGCCACTACATCTTCCAAAACTGGTAAAAGTACCACTAATAGACCATCATCTCAGCGAGCAATGCCAAAAGCAGCTCTAGCTAAACCTTCAAAGACTGATGGGAAAGCTAACAAAAAGCCATCAGCATCAAGAACAGTTAGTAAGCCTAGTACGAAAATCGCCACTAAACCAGCAGCTTCTAAATTAGTCGCCCCTATATCCTCAACTTTTTGTCTAAGATCTTCTTCTAAGCAACAAACTACATCAAAAGAAGCTGTAACTAAATCTTCAACTCCTGGTCGAAAAAACAATTCTAAACAAAACACTGAACCAGCACCCAAAACAGCAGATATTTTTGATCAGGATCAAAACTTTGCTTTGAATGTAGATTGTGTTTTAAACAAAGTAAACATCAAAATGAATGGCTTTCGTGTGAAAATTGTAATAATTGGGTCTGTGGTGAGTGCTGGCCAAGAGGCTTAAAGCCTAATGACTCATTCTTTTGCAAAAATTGTAGTTAGTTTAACTTTTAAAATTTAACTTAAATGTGGTCCAACTTTTTTTTACTCGTTCCAAGATTTGTTAACTTCATCCGTTCTTGTTTTTTTAAGACTTAATAAGATTCCAATATATTATGTTATATTATGTTATTTATGTTTATTATTTATTTTAATATTATTTTTGTACATTTTTTATTTGTTTTTAAAACTAAAATACATTAAAAAATTCAATTCAATTCAAATAAAATATATTTTTCGTAAAAAAACTTTTGTCTTAAATTATTTATTATAAATAATATGTCAATTACATGAGTTAAAAACATGTCACTAAACCCGAGCAATATTTTCATAAAAAATAACTAAATTTGTTAGTGACATGTCATATTTATCGGACCATTACGTTATTTTTTTAAATAATTAAATAAAAAATTAACTTTTTGTTATGTAAACTTATTTTATTTAAATATGGTGTGTTAATAGGTCTTTATGACAAGGGCACTAGCCTGTTGATTAACCTTGAAAAAAAAATTAAAAAAAAAAACTCAAGTGAAAAAGATAATTTATAATAGAAAAAAACTTAATTTTAATTTCCTATGAAGCTAACAGTGAGCTGTTCTCAAAAAATAATATACTTAAAAGTCGCTAAATGAAAAAATTTAGAAGGAAGAAAAAATATCCAAAATTTTTGATAATAAAAAGTCACTTAAATCAGTTCCATGTAAAATAATCAAAAAATCATCAATAATGCTTAATTAGTATGATTTAATTTCGTAACAACATCATGGCTATATAAAAAAGAAATTTACATTAATTTAATCTTCTCGAAATAACAAACGAAGATACAGATATTCTTGAAACGCTTCAACAATATTCTTTGATTTTGGCAAAGCTTCAGATTACATACGGTTTTAGGGAAAAACTTGTTAAAACTTTTCAGATTTTTTGACTGGTAGAAAGCAAAAAACTGTACTTGGAGAAAATGTTTCTAAATAAAAGAACGTACTACGTCTCACAAGGCTCTGTAAATGGTCTTCTTCTTTTTATCATATTTATTAATGACATGTCTGCTTGGTCAAATCAAACTAGCGTTTAAGAGCAAAGCAATCTTCACTTGCAAGAGTTACTTTTGTTAGACCTTACCTAAAATATGATACTTTAAAAGAGTATTCGTCCGGAATATCAGAAAGAATTTTTTTAAAAATTTTTTTTTAAAATTCTTTAACTGCTTAAGCAGGATTACTGTTATTAAACTAAAATTTAAAGAGTTATTGTTAAAGCTGCTTATCAGAAAGTTAAAATTAATAGTATTGGTAAATTTTGCATGCAAGAAAGCATATAAAGTGAATCAGTAAACACATAAAGACATTAAGAATAGATTAGCAAATGCTAAAGGAGATTATGTCAGACTCAAATCGGTTTAATTTTTATTTAGAATAATTTTAGTCTATAAAAAATTAATAATCAACTCTAAAACGACAGAATTTGTGTTTATAAGGCTCATTTTTACAATTATTGCTAACGTAAACTTTAAGTAATCCACTTTTCCAGGCCTTTAATCTTACTGTTTCATTGGGTTCAACGACTTTGGTTTCTGATGGAATATAAAAATCATCTATATCTAGCGCAACATTTATTGAATTACAACTGCACTCATAATGAGAAATACTGATAACTTGATCTTTAAAAACATTACCAGTACACAAATTGTATGTTCCCTCAATAGGTACTCCTTGATTTCCATTAATGTTATACTTTGTATTGGCATAGCAAAACCATGGCGGACTAAGAACGCTCATCGATGTTTCACACAATAAAAACAAAATAGAAATGCTCGTCACAAATTTCATTTTAAGATATTTAAAAATAAACATGGTAAAATACTTAGTATTTATAATATTTAAAACACTGTGTGAGTTATTTCAAAATCACATTTTTATCAAATAAGCTAAAAAGAATGTTGATAAAAAATAAAAGAGATGTCATTTTTTTTCAAAATTTAAAACCTAAAAAGTTAAAGATAAATAAAAAAAATTTAATCTAAATAATCCTTAAAAAAATAGAATTTTTTTTTTTTTCTCCTTCTCAATAATTTATTAAATAACCAAGTAGTAATTTGTGTATAATGTTGGAGATCGGCTCGGGCTTTGATCTCATGTACAGCTTCTCATTTGATGCATCTGTACTGTGAAATTCAAAAACAAACAGAACAAAGATTCTTCCTATTTTGATAAATTGAAATTTACTAAAAAAAAATATATCAAAAAAAAGTCCTGTAATATAGTGCAACATACTTTACGATGAACGAAAAAATTAAAGAAGCTTAAATTTTTTAAAGTTAAGGTTAAAGTTTAATAATAACTTTTTTACACTTTGTTAAATTCTATGGCCTGCTACTTCAGGAGATCAGATTATTGAATAGTTAAATTATAGACATTAGAGTAATTCTTTGCATTCTATAAATTAAAATCTTTAACATTAAAATCATTGTGAGATTTGTGTTAAAGTTTAATAGATAAAAAGCAGAAATAATTTTTTTAAAATTCATTTTTTTTTTCAAAAATAAATTTCTAATGGATGATCCTTCTTTTATATCAAATTGACTTGAATTTATAAAAAATTATGTTCGGTGCTGAACACACTTTTATTTTTTGGAAGACATATAAAAAATTTTATTCTATGTGCGTTTTGGATTGCGTCGAGGATCAGGAAAGATCTCGTCAGGGGTCAATTTCTATTTACCTTAGGTCATTTTTAAATATGCCATATTTGAAAATGACCTAAGACCATCTACCATTTCTTTATAATGATTATGAAAAAATGGTAGATGCATTGATTAGCTTATATGGGAATTTATTGAAGGCTGATGATTGAAACATTAGCTTAAAAATTTACCTGTTTATTTCATTGCTTGACTATTAAGTCATTAGATAAAGACTAGAAAATAAAATAAAATAATTGAACCAGTTTTTATTGAGCTTTAGAAAATTTTGGTATTTAAATATTTAATATTGAGAGTTTTATTTTGTTGTATATGTTAAAATATGTAAATATTTCTAAATTTAAATAATTTTAAAAATAAAAAATTCGTAAAAGCAAGCTTTTATTTTAAATTAGAAATAAAAATACCAAGAACAACAATTCAATACAAAAGAATATTTTTCACTAACAAATGTACTTTCTTATATTTAATCCTAGATAAAATATCTTAATGATACATTTGGCAAAATATACTTCTTTTTTTTAAATATGAAAAAATTATCATAGATAGATATAATAACGTCAATCAATGTAGTCAAATTGCAAGATAAAAAAGCTTGATAAAAATATTTTAGAATAATAAGTATTGGATACTGTCATTCTCGGTCACCTAGACGGCCCAATTTCTAGCATAAATACATAGAATATATTAGATTGATATATTTTCTTTAATTTGATTTTTATAACTTTTGTTCCAAGCATTAACTTTAGTTTTTTATTTTTTCAGAAAGCATATTTATTATACAAATTCTTTGAGTGACTCTCTCAAAACCATATTTTTTTCTGATTTGATTAATTTAGCTGGTTTTTCATTCATGACTTGATTCAGTTTTTCAAACTTCATAAAGGTATTAAGCATGTTACTTTGACAATTAATCCTGCGCCATTCAAACTCAATCTAGCATTGCTAAATGGTTGCAGAGACCAACTTCTTCATGAAAAGAGTAGCTAGCTAATGGAATGGAATGTATTTGGTTAGAATGGTTTATTTGGAGTGTATTAGCTAGAAAACGGCCGCTCTGAGCCAAAAATATAAGAAAGGCGCTTTAAATCATTAGAAGAAGAAAAAAGACAAAAGTTAAAATTAAAAAGTTTATAAACTTGATTTAAGAGAGGGAGGTTTAGTTCGCTGATAAGTTGGAAGTGCTCGCACAAAACATCCCAACTTAACATTGTGACAGCTGAAAAGCTACTACATCACACCTCCGAAAAAATAAAAGTCTGAAATAATTAAGAACTAATTTTGAAAGAAATGTATGTAAAACTTTTAAAACATAAATTGTTAACAGTATCGCCGTAGTTAAGGTTCAATATAAAAATTAAAATTTTATACCATGTATATTTTAATCGGATTTTATTTAAAATGATAAAGAAAAGCAGTTTTTACTTCTAACAAAAATTGTATAAAAAATCTAGCTTTTAAATACAAATTACGGCTAAAAGAGAACAAGGATAAAGCATTACAGAAGCAATAAAACGTCAGAAGTGCAATTTGATAATTTCTTCCAAAGATTAGTGATGTTGGTTATTGACTGTTTGGTTAACCAATGCCAGGTTAGTCAGAAAAAGGTTAACCAAAAATCTTGTTAGCCAAAATTTTGTATTGTCATTTTAATGGTTAATTAAAAAGGATTCTTCAAGAATATTTTTAAAAAAATCTTTATAAACTGTTTAATTAATTACAAAAAAAATTAAAAAAAAAGAGAGGTTAAATTTTATGTGCTAAATAAGTCTATTTTAAATATATTTTAAATAGATTTCTTCGGTCCCAAAGTTAATAGACTACATGTGAGAAAAATTTCTCACTTGGAACGCTTGTTGCTGGGATCGCTAAAACAACTGAAGCTAAACTAGATAGTATAGGAAATTGGGATTTATTAAACCTCCAGTAATCCAATACATACATTACTTCTATCCATTACTTATAATATTACTTCTATCTTCCTGTATTCATTGAGCTCTTTTCTAATATCAATTGATTCTGCGTCTTCGTCAGATGAATTTTCAGAGTCTTCAAAGTTCAGCTTTTTCTTTAATGAATGGGATTTTATTATTCCCTCTTTTCTAGCACTAGCAATTAGTTCATTAAATCATTTCAATTTTAAAAGATCTATAAGAAAATTTTTAGCCTTTATGATTGTAAACTACGTTGATTGTAATTCTTTATAAAAAGGGTGTAGGAAAGTTGATGCTATTAAGAAATCATTTGATTCGAGATCCTTTATATTGCAGTAGTGATGATAAGATTGTTTTAAAGCAGATTTTAAATCTTTGCTTAGCCTTACATCATCTTCCTTTACTACTAATTTGTTTCAATAAATTGTTTCAAAAAATAATCCACGTATTATCATACTAGTAGTCACATAAGTTTCTGCACTCATTGTTTCTATTAGCTTATTATAAGGACCCAAACATTTAAAAATTTTAAGAAATAATCTCTAAACTTTCTTTATTTTTATTTTATTAAATATAAAATTGACGGGAAAACCCCAGGGTTCGTCCGAATGGCGCAAGCCTCCGTTTAAACCCTCTTGTTTGAAAAAATTAGATTTTTACAAAATTAGATTAATTTAAAAATTGAATTTTACAAAAAAAAGTAGAACTAATTGAAACAAATTGTTATATAGCGATGTACGACGGTTAAGATAAAGATATTTACATTAGGATTTAAGACAGATGAATTGTTTTTTTTTAAGTTTGATCTAAATCTTCTTGATTTAATAAATTTAAAGCAAGATGTTTATATTCTGGTAAGTGAAAAATTGCGTCAATGTAATTGTGAAGTTTTAAAATACGGTTTAGCTATAAATAAGTAGAATGCCATTTTGTAGAAACATCTTGAGGGAGCATTAAAACATTCTTTTCTAATAAACAAAGTTTTTCTAATATTTTTCTAAAATACATTTTAGCTTTTATGAGAATTTTCTTTGAACCAGTTTGAGATCTAAATCACCATTCGTTTGTAATGATTCAAGTGCAGCAACAGAAATTTCGAGTTGAGGTCTAAGGAATGACTTAAAAAAAAGATTGACGAGTCGAGTTTTAAAATAATAAATAAGTTCTTGATTTTTTAGGCTGACACCATTTCTATGGCTGCTGTTCTTTTGCAATACGTTCATAAGTAAAATTACTGGATGCTGCTTTTTTTTGGTCTCAAACTAAACTTTTTTATTTTAACTATAATTTTTATTTTATTTTATTTTATTTTACATTTATTAACATCGCCTACAAGGCGTTTATTGAAAAAATAATAATAATAATTAAATAATGATGCAGATTTCGGTCATGAGTTGTTTACGAAAGGATTTGCGTGATTAAAATTTCATTGAATCAAACTAAATTATACTAGTTAATTATCTTTTAAGCCAACTGATATTGTAATTAATAACATCAGTTGTATATCGATAGCATTAGCATTTAAAAAAAATTTTAAAATCAAGTCAATAATAAAAATTAAGTTTAAATTTAAGTTTTATATTAAATAACGCTGATAAAGCACGTTCCAATCAAAATATTCTTCACTTTGGAATGAACATTTATTTGATGTTCCAAAATCTAAATAAAAAAATCTAATTATAATTGTTATTTGGAGAAAAATCTTGGTTTCTTGTCAATGTATTTAGTTCAAATCAGCATAATTAAAATCATAAATTGAATGATTACAAGAAAAATCTATCAAATTTAGTCTCCGAACTTGCATCGATTTTTCTAAACTTGTTTTATCAAATGATTTAAGAAATGCATTTTACATTTTTAATTAAATTAGAAAAATGTCCATTTTCACAATTCTTTCCAAACAAACTTTGGTTTTGAATTATCAATTGATCAATTTGATCTTTCATTATTTTGAAAAGGTCTTCAATTGTTTCTAATTTAGCATTTTTATTCGACTTTATTTGTGATTGAAAATTTTTCTTTACAAAATCTTTAATTCTCAAAGACTTCTCGATTAATGTTACTGATAAAAGAAATTTTAAAATATTAATTTGGTGTTCTATTCCATATTAATCAACATTGAAATCACTAACTTAATTTTTTTTAAATTATAGATCATTTTATAGAATTTATCATTATTAAGTTCGTGATTGTTTTTAAGATTAAAAATTTCACTTATTATATTTTCACCAATTTCTGATTTACAACATATTGACTTCATGAAATTCGAAGTTTCTCTTGCGTAGCTCTTCATATTTTCTATAATTGATAGATCTTTTAGAGCAGAATTAGACAAATACCTAATTGAATATGCATAAATTAATTTCAAATTGAGGTTTGTTTCATTTTTGATCTTTTTGGTTATTACTCTAATAGAACTATTGGTTTCAATTTGGAATTGGAAGTCAAGTTCGTTATGATTCTTAATTTCTTCATTCAAAAAATTGGGCCCAAATTTTATCAAGATCTCCTCTTCATTTGAATCGATATCATCAAGTCTATAAATGTCAGTATTTGAATTTTCTAAAGTAATTCCTTTTTGTGCCAAAATAATTAAATTTGTTTTTTCGCTTTTTTTTTCGTTGTAAAGTCATGTGCAATTTCTGAAAAAACTTTATTGAATTCATGAAAATTTGATAATATTTGTAAACGACCATTTGTTTCACTGGCAAGAATACCGAGTGATTTTAAATCACAGCTATCAATGAATGAAATAACATTTATTTTGATAAAGCCTGATTTTTTACAAAATTTAGTAATTTCTTTATAGAATTTTTCATCTTTGTCTTCAGCTTCTCCATCAGTCAAAAACATTACTTCTGAATTAGATTCAGCCGAAGCTATTAAAACAGATTCAACTAAAGCAGAACATATTTTTGTTCCACCAACTGCTCTTAAATTTTCTATTATTTTTTTTAAATCGCTAAATGACTCTTTTATAGCTCTTAGCCGAGAAGCTTTATTTCGTACTTGGCTTATTACATGGACATCATCTAGAAAACTTTGCATTCAGATCATTTGCTTTGAATTTTAAATGTATGACTGAAAAACACCGTGCTGAAGACATAAAAGAAATTGTGTTTAAGATTTTGAATGAGTATGGAATTACGGAAAAAGTTTTTGGAATTGTTACAGATAACAATAGTACGGTAGTTAAAGCATCTAGACTTATGAAAGAAGAAATTGGTTGTCTTCCTATCCGTTGCATGGGACATGTACTCCAGTTAATAGGAAAAAAAGTATTGAATAACTGTAACTCTTTCCAACCTAGCCAATTAGATGAGTTCGAAGAAAATGATCCAAATTTTAGTTTTAAACAATTGGCCAATATAGTGACTTCATTTTATCATTCTTCCCAAAGCTAAAATGTCTTTTAGAAAAATATTAGAAAAACTTTGTTTATTAGAAAAGAATGTTTTAATGCTCCCTCAAGATGTTTCTACAAAATGGCATTCTACTTATTTATAGCTAAACCGTATTTTAAAACTTCACAATTACATTGACGCAATTTTTCACTTACCAGAATATAAACATCTTGCTTTAAATTTATTAAATCAAGAAGATTTAGATCAAACTTAAAAAAAAACAATTCATCTGTCTTAAATCCTAATGTAAATATCTTTATCTTAACCGTCGTACATCGCTATATAACAATTTGTTTCAATTAGTTCTACTTTTTTTTGTAAAATTCAATTTTTAAATTAATCTAATTTTGTAAAAATCTAATTTTTTCAAACAAGAGGGTTTAAACGGAGGCTTGCGCCATTCGGACGAACCCTGGGGTTTTCCCGTCAATTTTATATTTAATAAAATAAAAATAAAGAAAGTTTAGAGATTATTTCTTAAAATTTTTAAATGTTTGGGTCCTTATAATAAGCTAATAGAAACAATGAGTGCAGAAACTTATGTGACTACTAGTATGATAATACGTGGATTATTTTTTGAAACAATTTATTGAAACAAATTAGTAGTAAAGGAAGATGATGTAAGGCTAAGCAAAGATTTAAAATCTGCTTTAAAACAATCTTATCATCACTACTGCAATATAAAGGATCTCGAATCAAATGATTTCTTAATAGCATCAACTTTCCTACACCCTTTTTATAAAGAATTACAATCAACGTAGTTTACAATCATAAAGGCTAAAAATTTTCTTATAGATCTTTTAAAATTGAAATGATTTAATGAACTAATTGCTAGTGCTAGAAAAGAGGGAATAATAAAATCCCATTCATTAAAGAAAAAGCTGAACTTTGAAGACTCTGAAAATTCATCTGACGAAGACGCAGAATCAATTGATATTAGAAAAGAGCTCAATGAATACAGGAAGATAGAAGTAATATTATAAGTAATGGATAGAAGTAATGTATGTATTGGATTACTGGAGGTTTAATAAATCCCAATTTCCTATACTATCTAGTTTAGCTTCAGTTGTTTTAGCGATCCCAGCAACAAGCGTTCCAAGTGAGAAATTTTTCTCACATGTAGTCTATTAACTTTGGGACCGAAGAAATCTATTTAAAATATATTTAAAATAGACTTATTTAGCACATAAAATTTAACCTCTCTTTTTTTTTAATTTTTTTTGTAATTAATTAAACAGTTTATAAAGATTTTTTTAAAAATATTCTTGAAGAATCCTTTTTAATTAACCATTAAAATGACAATACAAAATTTTGGCTAACAAGATTTTTGGTTAACCTTTTTCTGACTAACCTGGCATTGGTTAACCAAACAGTCAATAACCAACATCACTAATCTTTGGAAGAAATTATCAAATTGCACTTCTGACGTTTTATTGCTTCTGTAATGCTTTATCCTTGTTCTCTTTTAGCCGTAATTTGTATTTAAAAGCTAGATTTTTTATACAATTTTTGTTAGAAGTAAAAACTGCTTTTCTTTATCATTTTAAATAAAATCCGATTAAAATATACATGGTATAAAATTTTAATTTTTATATTGAACCTTAACTACGGCGATACTGTTAACAATTTATGTTTTAAAAGTTTTACATACATTTCTTTCAAAATTAGTTCTTAATTATTTCAGACTTTTATTTTTTCGGAGGTGTGATGTAGTAGCTTTTCAGCTGTCACAATGTTAAGTTGGGATGTTTTGTGCGAGCACTTCCAACTTATCAGCGAACTAAACCTCCCTCTCTTAAATCAAGTTTATAAACTTTTTAATTTTAACTTTTGTCTTTTTTCTTCTTCTAATGATTTAAAGCGCCTTTCTTATATTTTTGGCTCAGAGCGGCCGTTTTCTAGCTAATACACTCCAAATAAACCATTCTAACCAAATACATTCCATTCCATTAGCTAGCTACTCTTTTCATGAAGAAGTTGGTCTCTGCAACCATTTAGCAATGCTAGATTGAGTTTGAATGGCGCAGGATTAATTGTCAAAGTAACATGCTTAATACCTTTATGAAGTTTGAAAAACTGAATCAAGTCATGAATGAAAAACCAGCTAAATTAATCAAATCAGAAAAAAATATGGTTTTGAGAGAGTCACTCAAAGAATTTGTATAATAAATATGCTTTCTGAAAAAATAAAAAACTAAAGTTAATGCTTGGAACAAAAGTTATAAAAATCAAATTAAAGAAAATATATCAATCTAATATATTCTATGTATTTATGCTAGAAATTGGGCCGTCTAGGTGACCGAGAATGACAGTATCCAATACTTATTATTCTAAAATATTTTTATCAAGCTTTTTTATCTTGCAATTTGACTACATTGATTGACGTTATTATATCTATCTATGATAATTTTTTCATATTTAAAAAAAAGAAGTATATTTTGCCAAATGTATCATTAAGATATTTTATCTAGGATTAAATATAAGAAAGTACATTTGTTAGTGAAAAATATTCTTTTGTATTGAATTGTTGTTCTTGGTATTTTTATTTCTAATTTAAAATAAAAGCTTGCTTTTACGAATTTTTTATTTTTAAAATTATTTAAATCTAGAAATATTTACATATTTTAACATATACAACAAAATAAAACTCTCAATATTAAATATTTAAATACCAAAATTTTCTAAAGCTCAATAAAAACTGGTTCAATTATTTTATTTTATTTTCTAGTCTTTATCTAATGACTTAATAGTCAAGCAATGAAATAAACAGGTAAATTTTTAAGCTAATGTTTCAATCATCAGCCTTCAATAAATTCCCATATAAGCTAATCAATGCATCTACCATTTTTTCATAATCATTATAAAGAAATGGTAGATGGTCTTAGGTCATTTTCAAATATGGCATATTTAAAAATGACCTAAGGTAAATAGAAATTGACCCCTGACGAGATCTTTCCTGATCCTCGACGCAATCCAAAACGCACATAGAATAAAATTTTTTATATGTCTTCCAAAAAATAAAAGTGTGTTCAGCACCGAACATAATTTTTTATAAATTCAAGTCAATTTGATATAAAAGAAGGATCATCCATTAGAAATTTATTTTTGAAAAAAAAAATGAATTTTAAAAAAATTATTTCTGCTTTTTATCTATTAAACTTTAACACAAATCTCACAATGATTTTAATGTTAAAGATTTTAATTTATAGAATGCAAAGAATTACTCTAATGTCTATAATTTAACTATTCAATAATCTGATCTCCTGAAGTAGCAGGCCATAGAATTTAACAAAGTGTAAAAAAGTTATTATTAAACTTTAACCTTAACTTTAAAAAATTTAAGCTTCTTTAATTTTTTCGTTCATCGTAAAGTATGTTGCACTATATTACAGGACTTTTTTTTGATATATTTTTTTTTAGTAAATTTCAATTTATCAAAATAGGAAGAATCTTTGTTCTGTTTGTTTTTGAATTTCACAGTACAGATGCATCAAATGAGAAGCTGTACATGAGATCAAAGCCCGAGCCGATCTCCAACATTATACACAAATTACTACTTGGTTATTTAATAAATTATTGAGAAGGAGAAAAAAAAAAAAATTCTATTTTTTTAAGGATTATTTAGATTAAATTTTTTTTATTTATCTTTAACTTTTTAGGTTTTAAATTTTGAAAAAAAATGACATCTCTTTTATTTTTTATCAACATTCTTTTTAGCTTATTTGATAAAAATGTGATTTTGAAATAACTCACACAGTGTTTTAAATATTATAAATACTAAGTATTTTACCATGTTTATTTTTAAATATCTTAAAATGAAATTTGTGACGAGCATTTCTATTTTGTTTTTATTGTGTGAAACATCGATGAGCGTTCTTAGTCCGCCATGGTTTTGCTATGCCAATACAAAGTATAACATTAATGGAAATCAAGGAGTACCTATTGAGGGAACATACAATTTGTGTACTGGTAATGTTTTTAAAGATCAAGTTATCAGTATTTCTCATTATGAGTGCAGTTGTAATTCAATAAATGTTGCGCTAGATATAGATGATTTTTATATTCCATCAGAAACCAAAGTCGTTGAACCCAATGAAACAGTAAGATTAAAGGCCTGGAAAAGTGGATTACTTAAAGTTTACGTTAGCAATAATTGTAAAAATGAGCCTTATAAACACAAATTCTGTCGTTTTAGAGTTGATTATTAATTTTTTATAGACTAAAATTATTCTAAATAAAAATTAAACCGATTTGAGTCTGACATAATCTCCTTTAGCATTTGCTAATCTATTCTTAATGTCTTTATGTGTTTACTGATTCACTTTATATGCTTTCTTGCATGCAAAATTTACCAATACTATTAATTTTAACTTTCTGATAAGCAGCTTTAACAATAACTCTTTAAATTTTAGTTTAATAACAGTAATCCTGCTTAAGCAGTTAAAGAATTTTAAAAAAAAATTTTTAAAAAAATTCTTTCTGATATTCCGGACGAATACTCTTTTAAAGTATCATATTTTAGGTAAGGTCTAACAAAAGTAACTCTTGCAAGTGAAGATTGCTTTGCTCTTAAACGCTAGTTTGATTTGACCAAGCAGACATGTCATTAATAAATATGATAAAAAGAAGAAGACCATTTACAGAGCCTTGTGAGACGTAGTACGTTCTTTTATTTAGAAACATTTTCTCCAAGTACAGTTTTTTGCTTTCTACCAGTCAAAAAATCTGAAAAGTTTTAACAAGTTTTTCCCTAAAACCGTATGTAATCTGAAGCTTTGCCAAAATCAAAGAATATTGTTGAAGCGTTTCAAGAATATCTGTATCTTCGTTTGTTATTTCGAGAAGATTAAATTAATGTAAATTTCTTTTTTATATAGCCATGATGTTGTTACGAAATTAAATCATACTAATTAAGCATTATTGATGATTTTTTGATTATTTTACATGGAACTGATTTAAGTGACTTTTTATTATCAAAAATTTTGGATATTTTTTCTTCCTTCTAAATTTTTTCATTTAGCGACTTTTAAGTATATTATTTTTTGAGAACAGCTCACTGTCAGCTTCATAAGAAAATAAAATTAAGTTTTTTTCTATTATAAATTATCTTTTTCACTTGAGTTTTTTTTTTTAATTTTTTTTTCAAGGTTAATCAACAGGCTAGTGCCCTTGTCATAAAGACCTATTAACACACCATTAATTTAAATAAAATAAGTTTACATAACAAAAAATTAATTGTTTATATGATTATTTAAAAAAATAACACATTGAAATATTTAGATCAAATTTTTTGAATTTTTTTACAAAATCTTAGAAAATTAGATTAATTTTATTAAAAATTGAATGCTTAAATGTTGTAAATTTCAACATTAATTTCATTGATCACAAAATGAACACATCTTGAATAGAAAAATCTAAAAGTGATTCAGCATTTTGAATTTGATGATAAATTCAAAATATCTTTTAAATAATAATGAACTGTTAGAGTCAATGTTAAATGAGCTATTAAATTTACAAATTTAATAATCAACCTAATCAGTAAGTTAAGAAAGTCTATATAGAATTCAAATTTACATTGCATGTAAAACGTGTAACGTTTAATTTTATATTACTATTTAAATTAAATTAATTCATTTATCTAAATAAAAACTCTTTGAAATGATCATCAACTCCAAGATGCCAGTGATTCTTGTATTTTTTTTAATCATAAAAAAACAATTTACTTTTAAATGATTTTTATTTATTAAGTTTATTTATGACACCAGTTTCCTTTAACCTTTTCGACCATAGCTACTCGTCTCTTAAAATAATCTAGGGAATTTTTAATTTCACATGCAGGAACATTCTTAATACAGTCATACACCGGTTATATCCTAATTCAGTTATTTATCCCATTGCTATATTCAATACCCGTTATATCCAAAAAAATATTCAGACAAAAGGAAGGTTTATGCATGTATTATGTGCAATTTTTAGTTCACTTATATCACAGTGTTTACATACATTCAAGATCAAAAAAAAAATTTCATCTTCAAAATTTGCTAATTAAAAAAATTAAAAATGAACAAAGAAAATCTTGAACAAAAATGAAAAAAAAATAAAGTCCTTAACAAAATAAACAAAAGTCGATATTAATAAAATAAAAACAGTTTGATAATGTAACGGATGATCAATTAGCAATTATTTATTGATCTGGTATTGATCGATTCACAGTATCAAAAATTTGGAATAATAAAGAAAAAATTCAACAAGATTTTGAATCGGATGAACCTCGAAATAGTAAACGAGCAAGAATACAAGAAGGTTATTTCCGTGTAATCGACAAAGCACTGTATCAATGTTCCTTAATGCAAAGAGTCACAATTTGTCTATATCTCAAAGTATTATTCATTAAAAAGCTATTGATTTTTACAATGACTTTAAGAAACAAGGGATCGTTTTCAAAAAAAATTTCGAATACATTAACATAGATTCCTCCTTATGAATTTGTGACTCATGATGATATTGTTAAAAAGATACAAATTGAAAAAGGTACAGTCGTTGAATCTTCGGGAGGTGATAGTTGTGATATCAATGAAGACGTTGAACAATCTGAACCTGAGTTAATCATGAATAAGCTGAGAAATGTTTTGATTATATAGAATATTATGTTCGAAAAATTGAGAGTTGTGATGCTAGTGATGAAGTTTATCTTAAACGTCTTTTCAAGAAAAAAGAGTGTGAACGAGTCAATAGTTTAACTCAGAAAAGAATCTCAAGTTTTTTTTACCAAAAAGGATTAAAATATTATTTACAGATTAAATTGATTAAAAATATTAATGAAGTATTTTGGATATTATTGAATAAATTTCATTTTTCACTTGTATCCCAAGTCAGTTATATCCCCTTCGAGGTCTCGGACAAACATGCTGATATAACTGGTGTATGACTGTAGCTCTTAATATTTCTTTTTTGAATGTTTCTAAATCACTTAACTTACTACAGCGAATTCGATTAACAAAAGCGTTCCAAAAACAGAAATTGCATAAACATTTACCACAGAAACCAGAGATAAGTCGAGTTTCTTGCTTATTTGTCCACCCGAATAAGAATTTAAATGACCCTTAACTTTTTTTTTTATTAATTTGATTATTAGCTGTTCGAGATCGTCCAGTCGAAAAGCTTTGTTTCATTTTGCCACTCTACCGAAAAACTTGAATCCATTCGTTGACAGTTCGCTTGGATACAGAACCACCAATTATTTCGAAGATATTTTTGGTACTCATTCCCTGTTTAAACGAATCGATAATTATTTGCCGAACTTCATTGGATTTATGTTTTCCCATTTTTTCCATTATTTTCAAGTTTAAATGATTTTTTTGTTATATTTCAAAATGAATTAAAAATGTTATATAAAAAGCTGGAAAAAGTGTATGTTTTTAATAGACAATATATTTAGTCTCAAAGTGAACACTTTTTTTCATATTCGGGTACTATGTAGATAGATGTTTGAAAATTTTATATAAATGTAAATTATCTGACTAAAAAAGGATTAATAAAGCAAAAAATTTAATTTTTTCATATTTTTAGAAAATCCTAGTATATATTAGATATTTATTTACATTTTTTTTTTAATTGTTTATCAAATTAAAGCGACCA
This sequence comes from Brachionus rotundiformis, assembly GCA_016802295.1. Taxonomy (NCBI): domain Eukaryota; kingdom Metazoa; phylum Rotifera; class Eurotatoria; order Ploima; family Brachionidae; genus Brachionus; species Brachionus rotundiformis. Next base: position 228,342 of record JAESIW010000207.1, read on the forward strand.
ATAGCTCAATGTAATCACCTTTAAATAAGGATTCAGAAAATATGTAAAACATGTATATTTGAGAATAAAAAAATTTGGAGTATTATTTTGGTCATTAGTAGTGGTTAAAAAAAATTACCAATCAGGTAGATGTTAATTAAAATTATTTTTGAGTAATAAATTACATTAACTTTAATGCATGTAATTTTGTTTAAATGCGAGGCTTTAGTAAACAAAAACTTAATGGCTCTTATTAAGCTATAAATTTAAAATTTATCTAGAGCTTAATTGTACACCACTATTTAAAAGTCTGGTAAAGTAATTTGATTTATTTGTTTTAGGCTAAATGATAAGCGAATTTGCAGATAAAGGAATTGAAGCTTTAACGGTTTTAAAAATAGCAAGTCCTAAGGTAGATCAGACGGAATCGTTGGCTTCAAATATTGAAAGCATTGTTGCAACTTTAGAATCGTTAGATGTATAACTTACTTAGCTAGACAAGAAAATGGTTAATTTGAATTGAAAAGTAGCTGAAATCGACAATAAAATTGCTATCTAACTGTCAAATATTTATGTAAATTCTGACAAACCTTAAATTAATAGGTTCAAAGTAATCATCTATTTAAAATCCTAATTTTTTATAAAAAATAAATTTAAAATTTAAAACTTAGTTACCCGGCAAGAATCAACCTCACAAATCTAAAGATTTGGAAAGTTCAAAAGATTTGAATGATAAGCAGATGAAAGATTTCCATGATTACAATCAGATTAAAGAAAAATTCATTAGACATTTTCGGATTAAGCAAAGTTGCTTCAGACTTAAAATGAATCGGAATCTTTTTTTTCTGGTTTTGGTGATTAGTTTATTGGAAATATGCAAACCACAACCTGGATCAGATCCTGGAGCAGAGTTCAAAATTGAAAACAGCAATATTTCAAATCTAAATCTATTTGAAGGTATTTAAATTGTCTATTTTAATTCAGCAAAAAATTTATTTTTGAATATATTAATTAACCTTGAAATTAAAAATTGAAATTGATTTAATTTCGAAACAACATCATGGCTATATAAAAAAGAAATTTACCTTAATTTAATCTTCTCGAAATAATAAACGAAGTTATTGATACTCTTGAAACGCTTCAGCAATATTCTATGATTTTGGCAAAGCTTCAGATTACATACGGTTTTATGGAAAAACTTATTTTGCTATCAAAACTATTTGAATTGTAAGGATATAATTAATTTAAATGATTACAGGGAAGCTAAAAGAGATTTTAAAAAACTCAACCGTCTGAAAATGAAATCATATTTTGAGTCTAAATCCTCAAAAGATTTCAAAAATACCAAAAAATTCTTGAATTTTTACAAGTCTTCATTAAAACTAGAGAAGATGCTGATCTTGACAGCTTTTCAGAAGAGCTCGTGTGGGTTGATATAAAGGTTAATAATCCCGTTGATCAAGTTGAGATGTTTAACAGCTCCTTTGCATCTATTGCGTTTTCATTTTTGTCCGGTGAACATGACTAAGCTAAATTTATTTTTGACGGTCTTAAAGAGTTAAAAATAAATAATTGTTTTCTAACACCTGGCTTTTTCTTTCATTAGTTTTCTATTGATGAAATTAAAGAAACCTTAAATGAATTATCAACTTCTAGCTCACCTGGATATATTCGTATTCATCCTAAGATATTAAAAGGTCTACCAAACCTTTTTGCTACCTTACTCCTTTTACTTCTCAATGAATGTCAAAGTAAAAATCAATTCCTGATGAATGGAAGTTAGCCACTGTTAATCCTTTATTTAAAAATAAAGGTAATAAATCAGATATTAATAACTACAGGGCTATTTCAGTTCTTTCTCCGATTGCAAAATTGTTTGAGAAATTACTAGCTCGTCAAATTTCAAGCTATTTTGAATCTAACAATATATTTTTTAAATGGACAGCATGGATTCAGACCTGGGCATTCATGTCAGACTGCATTTCATGAATATCTAAGTGAATTAAATTTAGCCAAAGAAAAGAAACTTACTACCTTATTACTTTTTATTGACTTTAGAAAAGCTTTTGACGTGATCGATCCAAATCTTCTTCTCTTGAAATTATTTCACTATGGATTTGACAATAACTCTTTAGGTCTTCTTTCAAATTATTTTGTCAATAGATCTCAAAAAGTTCATCTTAGAAACGAAAAATCAAAACCTACGGCTCTAAAGTTAGGTGTTCCACAAGGTTCTGTTCTAGGTCCTCTTCTATTTCTGATTTTTATTAATGATTTTCCTTATCTTTTAAGAAAATTTGATATAAAAATGTTTGCTGATGACACTACGATTAGTCACTCTGATAAGGACTTTGAAAGTGTTTTAAAAACTTTTTCGGGTACCATCCACAATCTTAGTGATTGGTGTTTTTTTAATAAGGTTGATATTAATTGGTCAAAAACCTATTGTATGATCTTTTAAAACAGAAAGACTTTTATTCCCAAGATGATCAATCTTTGTGGAAATGAAATAAAAGTTGTGAATGAAATAACTCTTTTAGGTTATAAAATTGATCAAAATCTTAATTTTTCTAATATTAAATGTAGTATCTCATTAATTTTAAATAAAAAATTATTCAGCATTAAGAGACTTTTCTATCTATCAACATCCGTAAAAATACAGTTTTTTAAGACGTTTTTTTTGCCTTATTTTGATTATTGCTCGACTCTCCTGTGCTATTTCTCAAAAGAGGCAATAATTAAATTGGCTAAGAGCGATTATTTGACAATAATTAATTTGTTTAAGTTCAAATTTGAAGTTATTAATTTTAACGATATTAATATCTTTTTACAAAAGTATGGCCTATTTGCATTCCAACATAGAATTCTAAATAGAATGCTATCTTTTGCTAACAAAACACTATATTTCATAACTCTCCTGATAATCTGAGATAGAATTTAAGAAAAATGACTCAAGAAATTTGAAATATAATTTAAGGAACAGTGAGAATCTGATAGAACTAACATCAAAATCATTAAATGGTGAAAAAACTTTTGGATTTTTCTACTCAAGACTTATAAATTGCTTTGTGATCAAGAGATCAATGTTGAAATTTACAACATTTAAGCATTCAATTTTTAATAATATTAATCTAATTTTTTCAGAATTTGTAAAAAAATTCAAAAAATTTAATTTAAATGTTTCAATGTTTTATTTTTTAAATAATTATATAGACAATTAATTTTTAATTTGTAAAACTTATTTTATTTAAATAAATGGAGTGTTAATCGGTCTTTATGACATGGGAACTAGCCTGTTGATTAACTTTGAAATTAAAAATTTAAATTGATTTAATTTCCAAACAACATCATGGCTATATAAAAAAGAAATTTACCTTAATTTAATCTTCTCGAAATAATAAACGAAGTTACAGATACTCTTGAAACGCTTCAGCAATATTATTTGATTTTGGCAAAGCTTCAGATTACATACGGTTTTAGGGAAATACTTGTTAAAACTTTTCAGATTTTTTGACTGGTAGGAAGCAAAAAGCTGTACTTGGAGAATATTTTTCTAAATAAAAGAACGTACTACATCTCACAAGGCTCTGTAAATGGTCTTCTTCTTTTTATCATATTTATTAATGACATGCCTGCTTGGTCAAATCAAACTAGCGTTTAAGAGCAAAGCAATCTTCACTTGCAAGAGTTACTTTTGTTAGACCTTACCTAAAATATTAAAATTACATTAAAATCATTGTGAGATTTGTGTTAAAGTTTAATAGATAAAAAGCAGAAATAATTTTTTTAAAATTAATTTTTTTTTTCAAAAATAAATTTCTAATGGATGATCCTTCTTTTATATCAAATTGACTTGAATTTATAAAAAATTATGTTCGGTGCTGAACACACTTTTATTTTTTGGAAGACATATAAAAAATTTTATTCTATGTGCGTTTTGGATTGCGTCGAGGATCAGGAAAGATCTCGTCAGGGGTCAATTTCTATTTACCTTAGGTCATTTTTAAATATGCCATATTTAAAAATTTTTACATTTTTAAGAGAAGAAAAAAAATCTCAAAATCAACAAATCTAAAAAAATTTTCATTCAAGAAAAGTAATAATAAATTCGCAATTAATTAAAAGGGATTTTCAAAAATTATCCTTGGATTTTACAATTAAATTTTTCATAAACTCCTTTTAAAGTAATTGCGAATTTATTATTACTTTTCTTGAATGAAAATTTTTTTCTTCTCTAAAAAATGTAAAAATGTAAAAATATAAAAATGTACAATAATTTTCATTTTGCCTATATATTCTTTAATTTGATTATTATAGCTTTTGTTCCAAGCATTTTCTTTAGTTTTTTAATTTTTCAGAAAGCATATTTATTATACAAATTCTTTGAGTGACTCTCTCAAAACCATATTTTTTTCTGATTTGATTAATTTAGCTGGTTTTCATTCATGACTTGATTCAGTTTTTCAAACTTCATAAAGGTATTAAGCATGTTACTTTGACAATTAATCCTGCGCCATTCAAACTCAATCTAGCATTGCTAAATGGTTGCAGAGACCAACTTCTTCATGAAAAGAGTAGCTAGCTAGTGGAATGGAATGTATTTGGTTAGAATGGTTTATTTGGAGTGTACTAGCTAGAAAACGGCCGCTCTGAGCCAAAAATATAAGAAAGGCGCTTTAAATCATTAGAAGAAGAAAAAAGACAAAAGTTTAAATTAAAAAGTTTATAAAACTTGATTTAAGAGAGGGAGGTTTAGTTCGCTGATAAGTTGGAAGTGCTCGCACAAAACACCCCAACTTAACATTGTGATTGACAGCTGAAAAGCTACTACATCACACCTCCGAAAAAATAAAAGTCTGAAATAATTAAGAACTCATTTTGAAAGAAATGTATGTAAAACTTTTAAAACATAAATTGTTAACAGTATCGCCGTAGTTAAGGTTCAATATAAAAATAAAAATTTTATACCATGTATATTTTAATCGGACTTTATTTAAAATGATAAAGAAAAGCAGTTTTTACTTCTAACAAAAATTGTATAAAAAATCTAGCTTTTAAATACAAATTACGGCTAAAAGAGAACAAGGATAAAGCATTACAGAAGCAATAAAACGTCAGAAGTGCAATTTGATAATTTCTTCCAAAGATTAGTGATGTTGGTTATTGACTGTTTGGTTAACCAATGCCCGGTTAGTCAGAAAAAGGTTAACCAAAAATCTTGTTAAAATAAGATTTTTACAAAATTAGATTAAGTTAAAAATTGAATCTTACAAAAAAAAAGTAGAACTAATTGAAACAAATTGTTATATAACGATGTACGACGGTTAAGATAAAGATATTTACATTAGGATTTAAGACAGATGAATTGTTTTTTTTTAAGTTTGATCTAAATCTTCTTGATTTAATAAATTTAAAGCAAGATGTTTATATTCTGGTAAGTGAAAAATTGCGTCAATGTAATTGTGAAGTTTTAAAATACGGTTTAGCTATAAATAAGTAGAATGCCATTTTGTAGAAACATCTTGAGGGAGCATTAAAACATTCTTTTCTAAAAAAAAAAAGTTTTTCTAATATTTTTCTAAAAGACATTTTAGCTTTGGGATGAATGATAAAATGAAGTCACTATATTGGCCAATTGTTTAAAACTAAAATTTGGATCATTTTCTTCGAACTCATCTAATTGGCTAGGTTGGAAAGACTTACAGTTATTCAATACTTTTTTTACGGTCTTTTGTAAATTATTCCCGTTTTTTTTTGTCCCTGAAATTTCTGTTTCCGGGAAATTATCCCCGTTTTTTTCATTCCCGTGGCAAATTATTCCCAAAGTAAATTATATCCGAAAAATAACTAAAATAAAAATTAATATAAACTGAAAATTATCCCCGTTTATATCATTCCCGTAGCAAATTATTCCCAAAATAAATTATATCCGAAAAATGACTAAAATAAAAATTAATATTAACTGGAAATTATCCCCGATTTTTTTATTCCTGTTTTTAAAGAGATAAGAAATATTCAATTGGTTATTTAAAAAAAATTTATTTGACGAATTGAAAAGAAATAAAAAAAAAAAATTTTTTTTGAAATTTGGGAAAAATTAAAAAAAATTAAACTTGATCACGATTTCGTTCTAAAAACGCAAGGTGCATATTGTTTGTCTCTTCAATCCGAATTTTTTTTTTTAGACGGTTAGTTGCAAACTTAATGTCATTTTTGGTGATACGTTTACGTTTGAGATTGTTAGATTTCCAATAATTGTTAATTTCATTATTAATAGCATCTTGGGTTAACTCAACTAAACGTTTTGATATATTTGATTCCAAAGAAGCTTTTTCACGACGTTTTTCTTCATTTTTTCAAGAACTTGATTATTTTTTAATCAAACTCTTCGTCGCTATCGCTTTCATTGGTACATTGTGCCAAAATTTGATGTAGTGGTATTCTTGGATTGGTTGACGGTTTTGGGTTTCTTGTGCTAGTTTCAACGCATGAATTATCGTCAATATTCTTAAATAAGAATTCGACTCTATAAAATCATCATCTGAATCATCAACTTCGAAAATCTTCTCGTATGGATATCTAATGTGATAACTGATGCAATGAAAATACTCTTGGAAATCGTTTGTACTCGAAAATTCAATTTTTAACAAACTATAAATCATATCTTTCTCGTAATCTTCTTTGGATTGCTTTTTTTAAAAAGTCCCTTGTTTTAATCTCAGATAGTTAAGATACGTAGAAACTTGCTGACTTTTGATGAAATCAATTATATCGAATAGATTTGGATGAGCAACTCTGACCAATTTGTTGATGGCTGAATGATAACCTTCTACTTTGTTATTCGTTCTTGTAACCGAGTCAAAATGGTTCCAAACTTTTGGAGAAATTTCTAAAATAAAAAAAAATATTTAAAAAATTTAAATAATCGTTTGAAAATATATTAAAAATAAATTTTTTTACTTTTTATCCATTGTTTTTCGAAGTAGTCAAAAAGTTGAGTACATTTTGAATCTGCTGGTTGCACGCTTTTTAATATTTCGAGACCAACTTGAACTTTATCGATTGGAACTAAAGCTAAAGCGCCAAACATATTGACAAAAACGTTGTATTCCGTTTTTCCATAATGCTGCTTTAGACCAATTCTAACGGCGTGCTTAAAAATCGCTTTCTTAAAGTGAAACCAGCACTCTCTTATAGTTACATTTGGAAAGTGGTAAACCATTGCATTGGTGCAAGCTTTTTCGAAATCTGCCATTATTTTTTGTCGGGTTTAACGTAACGCTTTTGTGCTTGGCTAAATCTTTTAGCACACCGATGGCCTCGCGATAAGTCGATTCTGTTTTTCTTTGCGTAAAAATGTATACACATGGAAGTGTGGTATTGAAAACAAAAGCATGAATCGTATACATTTGCATTAATTGTTTAGGTGAGCGTTTGAACGTTCCATCCATAAACCACTCGGAAGATTCTGATAAAATTTCGAATGCGTCGTCGTCAACAAAAATCATAATTCGATTAGATTTTGATTTGTTATCGTAACGCAAAAACTCTTTTCCACTCTGCGTAATTGTTAATTCCCCAGTTACATCAAGTGTTGAAAAATCGGCAGGAATCGTGGGCTTTTTTGATGCACGAATTTTACGCAAAGTGTTAGTTATCTTTTCGTAAGTTGGAAAATAAGCTGCTATTGCTCTTTCCGGAACTCCCTGAGTCAGTAAGTCGCTTTGGGCCTCGTTGTAGCATTCTCGAATGCTTTTGGACTTGTTACTTAGAACATTGTATTTTAATTCTTGTTCTGCTTTTTTGGTAGCTATTTTTGCGTCATTTAGTATATTGTTACAGGAGTGATTGTCGTTTAACCTTACAATCGTGTGGTCGCTGTTTCTTATCGTAATGCTTGCAAAACATTTATTTTTAGCTTTTTGGCAGCAAACATATCGGGTTGTATTCGATTTCAAATTGTGTTCTTTAAACCAATATTGTCTATTTTGAAATAGTAATATATCATGCGCACCATTTGCATCTCGCAATGATAAATTATTTTTCAAAAAGACAATTCTTTCATCAGACATTTTTCAGGGATAAAAATTAATTTTTTGTTTTGGAATGATTATTTGGATAATTTTGGAAGCAAATTTGGCCATTTTTATACAATTAAGATAAATAATAATAAAGTAATAAGCAAAAAAAATGGATTTCTCAATTTAGCTTTAATAAACTTGTGAGTTCTTAAATACTTAGATCATGTTTTGAATAAAAGTGAAAAAAAACTTCAGTCTTTTTTATTATTAAATTATTAAGCAATATAATTTAATTGGACAATTAAATATTCTACTACAAAAAATTTTATTGGTCTAATTTTTTTGGTTTCGGAAATTTTTTCAACGGGGATTAATTCCGGATTTTCGAAAAGGGAATAAATTATTTTGGGCATATTTTGATTCGGGGATTTCCTTATTTTTTAAATGGGGATAAATTCAACGGGGATAAATTCACGGGTATTAATTATTTCGTGGACAATTTACAGACAATCTTTTTTTACAACTAGCTGGAGTACATGTCCCATGCAACGGATAGGAAGACAGCCAATTTCTTCTTTCATAAGTCTAGATGCTTTAACTACCGTACTATTGTTATCTGTAACAATTCCAGAAACTTTTTCCGTAATTCCATACTCATTCAAAATCTTAAACACAATTTCTTTTATGTCTTCAGCACGGTGTATTTCAGTCATACATTTAAAATTCAAAGCAAATGATCTGAATGCAAAGTTTTCTAGATGATCTCCTGAAATGGAAAGATACGTATAATTCTTACATGATGTCCAGCAATCATTTGTAAAACTTATAAAATGAATTGATTTTAAAATATTCAAAAGTTTATTTATTTAGATTGAATAAACATCATTCATTGTATTCGAACCTTAGTAGGAATTTCATAGTCCTTGTTTAGCAAGCGACAAAACTGTATGAATATTTGTTTGTAAGAATATTCACTATTAAATTAACATTAATTTCGTTAATTTGTCGTTCGATTTTTAATTTAACTTTTTTTTAATTGAACTGGGAAGCCTGGGTAATAAATTGGAATCACAAAAAAATATTTTTGATTTCCTTTAGTCTAAGAACTTGCATTGATTTATCTTATCAAATGATTCAAATAAACTTGTAAATAATGAATTAGATTAGAAAAATGTCATTTTTAATTAATTCTTTTTATTTTTTTAAGTATTCAATTGTTTCCTAATTAGGATTTTATCCAAAAACCTAACACAGCTTTCGTGGTCTCTGTAGCGTTTCATAGCAAGCTAATTTTCTTTGCTTATCAAAATTCAACGAAACTCTAAATTTTTCATTGCATCATTTTTTTTCATAACAGATTAATTTTTCATTGCAAATAGTTTTTTATCGTATAATATTTTCACCTTGTATTTCATTTACAAATTAATCTTTAGAAAATGATTCGATATTTCTTGAAAGAAAATCGGAATGTCGCCTTCATTAAAAAAACCAGGGCCGATTATGAGAATTTTCTTTGAACCAGTTTGAGATCTAAAACACCATTCGTTTGTAATGATTCAAGGGCAGCAACAGAAATTTCGAGTTGAGGTCAAAGGAATGACTTAAAAAAAAGATTGACGAGTCGAGTTTTAAAATATTAAATAAGTTCTTGATATTTTAGGCTGACACCATTTCTATGGCTGCTGTTCTTTTGCAATACGTTCATAAGTAAAATTATCGGATGCTGATTTTTTTTGGTCTCAAACTAAACTATTTTATTATAACTATAATTTTTATTTTATTTTATTTTATTTTATTTTACATTTGGTATATTCTATCGTCTTTTTTAAAAAAGTTAAATACAATTTTGAATTTGCAAGTTAAAAAATGCGATGAATTTGAATTTCTTTTTTGAAATATTTATAATTTAAATTTGCATTGTTGTTTCAATTTCTTTTGAAATATAGCACTTTATCTTTGATTCTAATTTTTATAAAATAAATTTTTTGCTTTCAATTTTTAGTGATTTTTACAACGTCAAAAAATTTTTTGTTTTTTTAATTTTTTGAAATCTTGAATTTTAGAATATATTATAATGGACTTTGTAAAATGCACTCAAATGCTCAACACCTTTAAAGAATTCATAGAAGCCGATAAAAAGGAGGTTTATTTTAAAATGGAATTAGGAGAAGATGATGACAAATTTTGTGTTTTTCATTTTGTCTATTTAAAGGAAAGAATTTTTTTCAACGAATATTTAGATTATAAAATTTCCACAAAAAAAGTAAGTTTTCATTATTATTTTGAATTTCTGATTAGAATAGATTAAATTCATATGGTCAAAGTCAAAACTAATTCTTTAATTTTTATTCAATAAAATCAGGTTCTTAGTTGTATTTTTTTCTTCAAACGGCACTTTCTTGAATCTTTATTTAGGTTACCGCTACAATAACTAATTGGAACTAAAAAAATCATATGACAGTGATCTTTAAAGATTGTTCCGGCTAGTTTTTTGGGCGGTCTAGTTCAAGACTAAATCATTAAAATAAAAGTCAAAGTCAAAGTCGACTTTAACTGCTAACGATTCTGAATTTTAAGTTTGACTTTTGACCAACTGTGCAATATATTTTTTCTTTTTAATATGATTACGTTGTAAACCCTTAAAATAAATATTAAACCAATATTAATTAATAATGCTTTTATAGTTTTACAAAAGAAGTTTCAAAAATTTTAATAAGAATGAACAACTATATCAAATGGATTTTGATTTTCAAGAAGGAGAAATCAATTTAATATTCGAACCCGAAATTTTTGATTTTCTAAAAAATTTTATTGTTGGTTCATTTCTTGAAAGTAATTTTTTTTAACCTCCGATAAAATAATTTAAAAGATTCTACCAAAGTAATAAGCTTTTGTCTTTTCTTCATTCTTAGTTGATTACAGTTTTCGAATTTATACCCGAAACAATTCGGAATATCATATTTTTTCATTATTTCCGCATAGATTTTGCTAAAATGAAGTATTTGTAGTATTTTATTAATTTTTTTTATTGATTATTAATTTTAAGCAATTTATCAGCTTTTGAATCATTATTTTTATTTTCAACAATGCAATGGAGTTTTATCTTTCAGCTTATAGGATGATTTACATCTATGTATTGTTTTGTATTACAATCCATTTAGAATCATTTTTTGGACATATCTTCCTTAATTTGATTTTTAATGTTTAAGGTGAATTTGTTTTTGTACCGAGAAAAAAAGTTATGCGAAAGAAAAATGAAATCAGGAATAAACGAAAACAAAAAAGGTTTTATTGTTACAAAGAAATTTAATGATATATCAAAAAACAAAAAAACTATCAAAAAAAAAATAAAAAAACAAAAAAAACAATAAGAACTGTGTTAAAATAGATTTAATTTAATTTTGAATAAATTCTCTTTAATATTTAAATTTTTTAATGGAGTTGATGAGTTTATTCTTCTTTTCTGTTTTATCTGTAGTATATATCTTTTTTTTAGTTTTCTTATTTTTAGGATCTTTTTTTTAGCTTTTTTCACTGAATTTAACCAAACTGATTTTTTTTTAGATTTTTTATGCTGGATATATTCTTCATGTGTCCAAGAATTTTCATGAAGATTATTGTAAACATTTTCTATCCATTGACCAACATCATCATTTTCTGAATCTAAAGCGATGTAAAACTTTTGATTTTGGTCTTGGCTATATTCATTGTCTGTGACATCGAAATTGATAACAATCCCAGAATCTAGAGAATCGAAATTTTCCATAATAAAAATTAAGTTCAACTAATTTTAAATTTTTTTAACTTTATTTTAAAATTTTTTTTTTTTAATGAAACCAACATTACATTTTGTTTTCTTTGAAGACAATAATGTTCACGCTAATGATTAAAATTACAATTCTTTTAATCTAGAAATTAAGAATCGAATAATTCTTAGCTGATTTGTTTTAGTGGCTTTAAAAAAAAAGTGTTGTAATTCAATGCATCGTATTATTTTGAGTTTCCAAAAATAAATGGAGTTTACCTATTTTAAAGTACTTAATTTCTAAAAACTATAATTCGATAAATTTAATATTAATTTTTGCTTTATTAAACAAATTTTAATGACTCTTTAAGAGAAAAACTTTCGATTAGACCATGAATGCGTTATTCTATTCAATAGGATTTCTGACAGCTTCACTTATGTACTCTAATTTTATGACAAAGCGAATAACAAATTAAATCATTGAATACCAGACTCAATTCGGTATATGCTACCTTACTTATACTTTTATCATTCCAGAACATTAAAAACTAAAACATGAAGCATCTGTCAATACTTTTTAATTTATCTTCTTATTTTTTGTCTTTTAACTCATTATTATGTAAGTTTAAATTACTGTATTTTTAATGTAAAAATTTTTGGGCATATATAAAGCAGATATAAAAATCACAGAACAAAGAGCTTTAACAATCAAAAATTACCAACATTTCAAAAAATTCTTAATCTGTCTTGAAAAAAGTTAAGTTTTGCTTGAAACTTTTTTTTTTAATTTTAAAAATTATTCAATTTAAAAAAAAAAAATTTTCTTATTTTAAAAAATATTTCTTACTCTTTTTTTTATCAAAATGTCTTTAATTTGTGTTAGAAAAGTAAATAAAAGAATTAGAAAAATGGAATTAAATGATTACGATTTAGTCTAAAAACTAAAAGAAAATAATCAGCAATTGAAACTTCCTTTAGCAACAAAAAAGAAAATTTTAAAACAAGTCGAGTCTTTTGGAGAAAGATCAGTGGTCGAAGAAATGCAGCAAGAATTGTCGAGATTAAGAGAAGAGACAGAATTTTTGAAAAATCAGTCAGCAAAATTGAGCTCTTTTGGAAAAGTGGTCGCTAGTTTAGACTGGGACTTAAACTTGGGAATCAGTAAACAAGACAAAATTATTATATTTAATTAATTTTTTTTTAAGAAATAATTTGTTTTAGAAATGGATAGTTTTCAACAGGTTTTTTTGTGGAGAGTGATCGGTCTTACGCTTTTTTATTTTTTTGATTTAATTATAAAGGTTATTTATATTTTATAAAAAAACTAACCTTTTTTTTTTTCACTCTCATCTAAGCAATTATTCCACAACTTACGAGAAACAGGAAATTTCAGTCTTCGGATTTCTGAGAAATTGAGCATTGATTTTCTCAAAGGTCTAATTAATAAGTGGCGTTTTTTGCGGTCAAATTGCTTGTAAAAACTTGCTAAATTTATGAGAGCATGTTTATGTCTGTTATTTATTAATTTTTCTATTTCTTTTTTGTTTAAAACATCTACAATTTTTAAGGCTTTCTATTAATTGAATAAATTTCAAATTATTAAAAAATTTTTACCTTTTAACATTTCTAAGACATCGCCTCCACTAAGAATTTCGAGAAGATTCTTAATTTGCTTTTTAAGCCGTAGAATATACCAGCTTGTATTTTCTGAACCGGTCGAACGGAATCTTGTTGACCATTTTTTCATTGGTCGTAAATTTTCGGTTGATATAAAATCAGTAATTCTTTCAAGGGCTGTTTTTTTATTGACCATTATAATTTTTTATATACTAAAAAAATTTATTTAAAAACATGAAAATTCAAGATATTTTTTTTTTTGAAAATATTCAATCTATTTGAAAGAAAATTAAAAGTAAAAATTTAAAAAGATGAAATTAAATACAAGAGTTTTAAAGTGCTACATTTAAAAATAAATTGAAATACAAATGCAAATTTAAATTATAAATATTTCAAAAAAAGAATCTTCAAATTCATCGCATTTTTTAACTTGCAAATTCAAAATTGTATTAAACTTTTTTAAAAAAGACGATAGAATATACCATTTATTAAAATCGCCTGCAAGGCGTTTATTGAAAAAATAATAATAATAATAGTAATGATGCAGATTTCGGTCATGAGTTGTCAACAAAAGGATTTGCGTGATTAAAATCTTATTGAATCTAACTAAATTATACTAGTTAATTATCATTTAAGCCAACTGATATTGTAATTAATAACATCAGTTGTATATCGATAGTATTAGCATTTAAAAAAAATTTTCAAATCAAGTCAATAATAAAAATTAATTTTAAATTTAAGTTTTATATTAAATAACGCTGATAAAGCACGTTCCAATCAAAATATTCTTCACTTTGGAATGAACATTTATTTGATGTTCCAAAATCTAAATAAAAAAATCTAATTATAATTGTTATTTGGAGAAAAATCTTGTTTTCTTGTCAATGTATTTAGTTCAAATCAGCATAATTAAAATCATAAATTGAATGATTACAAGAAAAATCTATCAAATTTAGTCTCAGAACTTGCATCGATTTTTCTAAACTTGTTTTATCAAATGATTTAAGAAATGCATTTAAATTTTTAATTAAATTAGAAAAATGTCCATTTTCACAATTCTTTCCAAACAAACTTTGGTTTTGAATTATCAATTGCTCAATTTGATCTTTCATTATTTTGATAAGGTCTTCAATTGTTTCTAATTTAGCATTTTTATTCGACTTTATTTGTGATTGAAAATTTTTCTTTACAAAATTTTTAATTCTCAAAGACTTCTCAATTAATGTTACTGATAAAAGAAATTTTAAAATATTAATTTGGTGTTCTATTCCATATTGATCAACATTGAAATCACCAAATATTGTTTCAATATCATTTTTAAACTTTTTGAATTGTTTATTGCTATTAAAATGATTTAAAAACTTGTTTTCAATTTTTGGAGCCTTTTTGACTTCAGTATACACTTCAGTATCAATATCATCCGACTTAATTTTTTTTAAATTATAGATCATTTTATAGAATTTATCATTATTAAGTTCGTGATTGTTTTTAAGGTTAAAAATTTTACTTATTATATTTTCACCAATTTCTGATTTACAACATATTGACTTCATGAAATTCGAAGTTTCTCTTGCGTAGCTTTTCATATTTTCTATAATTGATAGATCTTTTAGAGCAGAATTAGACAAATACCTAATTGAATATGCATAAATTAATTTCAAATTGAGGTTTGTTTCATTTTTGATCTTTTTGGTTATTACTCTAATAGAACTATTGGTTTCAATTTGGAATTGAAAGTCAAGTTCGTTATGATTCTTAATTTCTTCACTCAAAAAATTGGGCCCAAATTTTATCAAGATCTCCTCTTCATTTGAATCGATATCATCAAGTCTATAAATGTTAGTATTTGAATTTTCTAAAGTAATTCCTTTTTGTGCCAAAATAATTAAATTTGTTTTTTCGCTTTTTTTTTTCTTTGAAAAGTCATGTGCAATTTCTGAAAAAACTTTCTTGAATTCATGAAAATTTGATAATATTTCTAAACGACCATTTGTTTCACTAGCAAGAATACCGAGTGATTTTAAATCACAACTATCAATGAATGAAATAACATTTATTTTGATAAAGCCTGATTTTTTACAAAATTTAGTAATTTCTCTATAGAATTTTTCATCTTTGTCTTCAGCTTCGCCATCAGCCGCCATCAGTATTACTTCAGAATTAGATTCAGCCGAAGCTATTAAAACAGATTCAACTAAAGCAGAACATATTTTTGTTCCACCAACTGCTCTTAAATTTTCTATTTTTTTTTTAAATCGCTAAACGACTCTTTTATAGTTCTTAGCCGAGAAGCTTTATTTCGTACTTGGCTTATTACATTCTCATTATTTAAATCTCCCTTTCTATGTTCAATTGGATGCATAGAATGCCCAATTCCAAAGGAACAATTATTATCAGATTGAAAAGTGACCAGGGCAACTTTATTATGGGAGCTTTTATTTAATATTTCTTCAAGTGCTTCAATACATGCTTTTTTAAGTATATCAATTCTTTTTCCGGCCATGCTTCCAGAAATGTCGAGGCAAAGTACAAATATTTTACATTCGTTGAGTTTTTGTATACTTTCATTCGAATGCTGAATTTTTTTAATTTTCAAATCCATCAAATTCATATTGGCTAAATCAACATTTGAAATACATTTGTTTTTAGTAAGACAAAATTGACAAGTCCAAGTATTCTCAAGTTTTTTTCCAAAGAAAAAGCTTTCACAACCTTTACATTTGATTGTTTCACTTTCGTTTAATTCACAATGTGCTTTTGATTTTAAAATATTACTGATTCGAATAGAAATCACATTACAATCAAACTCAGGTACACAAAGTGCTCTTGAAAACTCAATTTCTTCTTTCTTATAATCTGTTTTTTTTTCTTTATCAAAAGGCGTTTCAATATTATTATTATGTGATGTAGATTTATTAATTTGAAAATTTAATCGACTGCTACCTACTTGCCTAATCTCAGGAACGAGCTCTATTAATTTCTTAGCCACGATTAAAAGATGAATGAAAATAGAGAATAAATCATTCATAACCTCTTGGCAATCTGAATCTATTTTATCTATCAATTTTTGACGAAAATTCTCAAAATTTCTATCTTCAGTCAAGTATTGATTATTCTGTGGAATCACTTGATTTTTCAATTCACTTAAACATTTTTTAAATTCTTCCTCAGATTCAATCAACTTATCTAAATTTCCTAAGGAAAAAGTAGACTGATTATTTTCATATACGCCTTTATCATTAATTCTATTGACACTCAAGCTATCTAAAATTTGTTCTTGATTATATTGAGGTGAATTTTCGCCAAGTTTATTTAAATCAATTAGTTCATTCCAATCTGGAATCGATAAAGAATAAGATTCATGCTGGTCGAAAGTTTCATTTATCAAATCTCCAAATTTATTCATCAAATAGACTTGTTTTACTTTCTGCAATCGAATAATATCCTCAATTTTTTCAAAAATTGAGCATTTCTTAAACAAATTTTCAATTCCTTCTAATAATTTTTTATTTTCAGACAAAATTTTTCTGTAACAGTCTGATTCTTTTATTAAATTCAAACAAAATTCAATATCGTTCGCGTCTTCAAAATTCATTTCTGATTAAAAAATTTGTCAAAATTAATTTAGAAAATGAGGTATGCATATAATTTAAAATCAGCTCATTTTCTTTGCTAATCAAAATTTTTTAGATAAAAATTGTCAAAATCCATGGCAATACCTGATTTAAAAAATTTAATTGAAATGATAACTTCTTTATATATCAAGTCATGTGAATTGAGATAAAAACTTGAACAACGATCTTAAAGGAATTTAGACTCAAAATCAACAATTAGTAGCATAGATTATATTAATAGATCTTTATTTTATTGCTTTAATTAGATTTTAAAATCTTTGAAAAAATAAAAATGATTTATTCACATCTCTTTTTGCTAAAATACAAATAATATTTCCATTTTCAGAAACAATTTTTATTCATTACTCGCTAAAATTTAGCCTCATCTATTATCAAATGTAATTAATTATTTGATTACCAATAATCAGATAATTATCATTTTTAAAAAAATCAAAACTTTAAAATTTAGAGGCTTAAATTTCATTAATCCTTAATTAGAACCTAAATTAATGTTATTTAGCTGAACAATTAATTAAACTATTCGACGGTCCGGGTGTTTCAGACAGCATGTCCTAGAAAAAATGCAAATAGGCACTAGAAATAAAGTTGCTGCTTAAACAGGGCATTAGATCCATTGAATTAAATACCGCTGATTTCATTCCTTTTATTGCTTTTTGGTCCATCAACTGCCATGTCGAACAGACAATTTGGTAAATACAGCTCAAAAACTTTTAGAAAGATTTAAAAAAAAGATAAAAGATTAAACTTGAATAACGAAAGTTAATAATTTATCGTAAAAAATATCAACTTAGAAAAATTTTATATAACTATGAATAAAATAAATATAGTGTAAACTGTAATGCTACAACTTTATAAATGATGGCTTATAAAAAAACCTGACCAATCTAAGTATTATGTTTTAAGTTTTTAAAAAATCCATTGGAAATTTTTTTATTAAAAATATGTAATTTAAACAATTTTACTAATCAACAATTAAATTCATAAAAAATTCAAATTATTTTTTAGAAAATATAAAAATTTATAAAAAACATCATTAACTTTCTCAATCTGAAAAAAAATTCATTATAGAATGCTTGACAGCATCAGTAGCATTAACTTTGAAAAAAAATTATATTAAAAATTAATAAATCAAGCTAAATTTTACCAGATGTAAGTCAGAATGGTTTACAATAACACCTTTATTATAATCATTTTTCAGCATCCCTTATACCCATTACAATATTTTGATTCTTTCTAATTTGACCATGGTTGTTAAATGTGAATCTACGATTTATTTGGCTTTCACCATTTCGCTTGTCACTAAAAAAATTACCGAAATTTTATTCATTATTTTCATTGAGTCCAATGTAGCCACTGGCTAATCCACAAAATGTTATCATAAAAATTGACAATAAGAATGTATGCATTTTTTAGCTAAGATTTTAAGAGACATTTAAATTTTTCAAAAATTTTGTAAACAATATTTATATCAAATTTTTTTTGGCAAGCTCAATGAAAAAATCAAATCTTTAATTCTTTCAAAAGAAAGAATATTGAAATCTTAAAAACAATCAAAAAATGTTCTTATTATTATGAAAAGTAGGAACATTTTTGCTTGCTTCAATCGTAAAAATAATCAAATAAATTTCGTAATTGAACTTAGTAAAAAATATTCTTCTTAAATTAGCTAAGCTTGATTATGCTTAGCATATTTTCAGACTTAAAATGAATCGGAATCTTTTTTTTTTGGTTATGGTGATAAGTTTATTGGATATATGCAAACCAGAACCTGGATCAGATCCTGGAGCATAGTTCAAAATTGAAAACAGCAATATTTCAAATCTAAATCTATTTGAAGGTATTTAAATTGTCTATTTTAATTCAGCAAAAAATTTATTTTTGAATATATTAATTAACCTTGAAATTAAAAATTGAAATTGATTTAATTTCGAAACAACATCATGGCTATATAAAAAAGAAATTTACCTTAATTTAATCTTCTCGAAATAATAAACGAAGTTACAGATACTCTTGAAACGCTTCAGCAATATTCTTTGATTTTGGCAAAGCTTCAGATTACATACGGTTTTATGGAAAAACTTGCTAATACTTTTCAGATTTTTTGACTGGTAGAGAGCAAAAAGCTGTACTTGGAGAAAATGTTTCTAAATAAAAGAACGTACTACGTCTCACAAGGCTCTGTAAATGGTCTTCTTTTATTTATCATATTTATTAATGACATGCCTGCTTGGTCAAATCAAACTAGCGTTAAAGAGCAAAGCAATCACCAATTGCAGGACTTTTGTTAGACCTCACCTAAAATATTGTACTTTAAAAGAGTATTCGCCCGGAATATCAAAAAGAATTTATTTTAAAAAAAAAATTCTTTAATTGTTTAAGCAGGATTACTGTTATTAAACTAAAATCTAAAGGTTTATTTAAAGCTGCTGATCAGAAAGTTAAAATTAATAGTATTGGTAAATTTTGCATGTAAGAATTTGGTTATTGCTGTTGGCCAGCCTACATTTGATTGAACAGCAACTGATGGCTTTGCTGGCAAAAGAATATTTTACTTTCCCATATTACATCTGTCTGATATGAAAGTCATGTGCACAAACACCAATTTGGATACCCCGATCATCAGAGATTAACTAGAGACAAAGTGTTTAAGTGAATTTACATACTTAGAAAGCATCTAAAGTGAATCAGTAAACACATACAGACATTAAGAATAGATTAGCAAATCAGTTTAATTTTTATTTAGTTTATAAAAAATTAATAATTAACTTCAAAACGACAGAATTTATGTTTATAAGGCTCATTTTCACAATTATTGCTAACGTAAACTTTAAGTAATCCACTTTTCCAGGCTTTTAATCTTACTGTTTCACCGGACCTAAGCACTTTTGTTTCTGATGGAATATAAAAATCATCTATATCTAGCGCAACATTTATTGAATCACAACTGCACTCATAATGTTCAATACTGATAACTTGATCTTTCAAAACATTACCAGTGCACAAATTGTATGATCCCTCAATAGGTACTCCTTGATTTCCATTAATGTTATACTTTGTATTGGCATAGCAAAACCATGGCGGATTAAGAACGCTCATTGATATTTCACACAATAAAAACAAAATAGAAATGCTCGCCACAAATTTCATTTTAAGATATTTAAAAATCAACATGGTAAAATACTTAGTATTTATAATATTTAAAACACTGAGAATTATTTCAAAATACTCACATTTTTATCAAATAAGCTAAAAAGAATGTTGATAAAAGATAAAAGAGATGTCATTTTTTTTCAAAATTTAAAACCTAAAAAGTTAAAGATAAATAAAAAAAATTTAATCTAAATAATCCCTAAAAAAATAGAATTTTTTTTTATATTCTCCTTCTCAATAATTAATTAAATAACCCAGTAGTAATTTGTGTATAATGTTGGAGATCAGCTCGGGCTTTGATCTCTTGTCCAGCTCCTCATTTGATGCATCTGTACTGTGAAATTCAAAAACAAACAGAACAAAGATTCTTCCTATTTTGATAAATTAAAATTTACTAAAATAAAATATATCGAAAAAATATTCTAACATACTAAAGTGTAACTAAAGAGGCTTAATTTTTTTTAAGTTAAAGTTAAAGTTTAATAATAACTTTTTTACACTTTGTTAAATTCTATGGCCTGCTCCCTCAGGAGATCAAAGTATTGAATTGTTAAATTATAGACATTAGAGTAATTCTTTGCTTTCTATAAATTAAAATCTATAATATTAAAATAATTGTGAGATTTTTGCTAAATTTTAATAATAATTTTTTTTAAAATAAATTTCTAATGGATGATCCTGCTTTTATATCAAATTGACTTGAATTTATAAAAAATTTATAAGTAATTTTTATCATCTAAAGTGTTAGGTGCTGAAAAACACTTTCATTTTTTGGAAGAAAAAATATAAAAAATTTTATTCTATGAGCGTTTTTGATTGCGTGGATGATCAGGAAAGATCTCGTCAGGGGATCAATTTCTATTTACCTTGGGTCATTTTTAAATTTGATAATAAAAAAATGGTAGATGCATTGATTAGTTTATATGGGAATTTATTGAAGACTGATGATTGAAACATTAGCTTAAAAATTTACCTGTTTATTTCATTGCTTGACTATTAAGTCATTAGATAAAGACTATAAAATAAAATAATTGAACCAATTTTTATTGAGCTTTACAAATTTTTGGTATTTAAATATTTAATATTGAGAGTTTTATTTTCATGTATATGTTACAATATGTAAATACTTCTAATCAAATTTATTTTTTACTAAATTTTTAAATTTGAATAATTTTAAAAATAAAAAATTCGTAAAAGCAAGCTTTTATTTTAGATTAAAAATAAAAATACCAAGAATAATTCAATACAAATATACATTCTTATATTTAATCCTAGATAAAATATCTTAATCAAACATTTCGCAAAATATACTTCTTTTTTTTAAATATGAAAAAATTATCAATGAAAGATAAAATAACGCCAATCAGTGTAGTCAAATTGCAAGATAAAGAAGCTTGATAAAAATGTTTTAGAATAATAAGTATTGGATGCTGTCTTGCTCGGTCACCTAGACGGCCCAATTTCTAGCATAAATACATATAATATATTAGATTGATATATATTCTTTAATTTGATTTGTATAACTTCCTTTAGTTTTTTATTTTTAAGAAAGCATATTTATTATACAAATTCTTTGAGCGACTCTCTCAAGACCATATTTTTTTCTGATTTGATTAATTTAGCTGGTTTTTCATTCATGACTTGATTCAGTTTTTCAAACTTCATAAAGGTATTAAGCATGTTACTTTGACAATTAATCCTGCGCCATTCAAACTCAATCTAGCACTGCTAAATGGTTGCAGAGACCAGCTTATTGGAATGTATTTGGTAAAAATGGTTTATTTGGAGTGTATTAGCTAGAAAATGGCCGCTCTGAGCCAAAAATAAATATTAGTAAGATATTAGATAATAAAGAAAATATGAAACATGAGAGAGAGAGAATACAATAGAGCTAAGCCAAACGACTAAAACTAAAATGTATAAGAGAGGCGTTTTAAATCATCAGTTGAGGTCTAAGGAATGACTTAAAAAAGATTGACGAGTAGAGTTTTAAAATATTAAAAAAGTTCTTAGGTGATTTTTTAGGCTGACACCATTGCTATGGCTGCTGTTCTTTTGCAATATTATAATGATGCAGATTTCGGTCATGAGTTGTCAACGAAAGGATTTGTGTGATTAAAATTTTATTGAATCTAACTAAATTATACTAGTTAATTATCTTTTAAGCCAACTGATATTGTAATTTATAATATCAGTAATCAATCGATAGCATAAGCATTAAAAAAAAAATTAAAATAAGTTAAAAATAAAAATTAATTTTAAATTTAAGTTTTAAATTAAATAAAGCTGATAAAGCACGTTCCAAACAAAATATTATTCACTGTGGAATGAACATTTGTCATACTAATATGAATTTTGACAGCTTTTGATGTTCCAAAATCTAAATAAAAGAATCTAATTTTTATTGTTATTGTATTTGGTTCAAAACGGCATAATTAAAATCATAAATTGAATGATTACTAGAAAAATCTATCAAATTTAGTCTCAGAGCTTGCATCTTTTTTTCTAATTTTGTTTTATCAAATAATTTGAGAAATGCATTTAAATTTTCAATTAAATTAGAAAAATGTCCATTTTCACAATTCTTCCCAATTAAATTACTGTATTGAAAAATCAATCGTTCAATTTGACCTTTAATTATTTTAAAAAAGTCTTCAATTGTTTCTAATTTAGCATTTTCCGACTTAATTTGTGATTGAAAATTATTTCTTACATATTTTTTAATTCTCAAAGACTTCTCGATTAATGTTACTGATAAAAGCAATTTTAAAATATTAATTTGGTGTTCTATTCCATATTGATTAATATTTAAATCACCAAAATGTTTTTCAATATCATTTTTAAATTCTTTGAATTTTTTACTGCTACTAAAATGATTTAAAAACTTGTTTTCAATTTTTGGAGCCTTTTTCACTTCAGTATACACTTCAGTATCAATATCATCCGACTTAATTTTTTTTAAATTATAGATCATTTTATAGAATTTATCATTATTAAGTTCGCGATTGTTTTTAAGATTAAAAATTTCACTAATTATATTTTCACCTTTTTCTGATTTACAACATACTGACTTCATGTAATTCGAAATTTCTCTAGCATAGTCCGTCATATTTTCTATAATTGATAGATCTTTTAGAGCAGAATCAGCCAAAAACCTAATTGAATATGCATAAATTAATTTCAAATTAATGTTTGATTCATTTTTAATTTTTTTGGTAATTACTCTTATAGAACCATTGGTTTCAATTTGGAATTGAAAGTCAAGTTCGTTATGATTCTTAATTTCTTCACTCAAAAAATTGGGCCCAAATTTTATCAAGATCTCCTCTTCATTTGAATCGATATCATCAAGTCTATAAATGTTGGTATTTGAATTTTCTAAAGTAATTCCTTTTTGTGCCAAAATAATTAAATTTGTTTTATCGCTTTTTTTTTTCTTTGTAAAGTCATGTACAATTTCTGAAAAAGCCTTTTTGAATTCATGATAATTTGATAATTTTTCTAATCGACCATTTGTTTCACTAGCAAGAATACCCAGTGATTTTAAATCACAACTATCAGAAAATGAAATAACATTTATTTTGATAAAGCCTGATTTTTTACAAAATTTAGTAATTTCTTTATAGAATTTTTCATCTTTGTCTTCAGCTTCGCCATCAGTCAAAAATATTACTTCTGAATTAGATTCAGCCGAAGCTATAAAAACAGATTCAACTAAAGCCGAACATATTTTTGTTCCACCAAATGCTGTTAAATTTTCTATTTTTTTTTTTAAATCGCTAAACGACTCTTTTATAGTTCCGAGCCGAGAAGCTTTATTTCGTACTTGGCTTAATACATGCTCATTATTTAAATCTCCCTTTCTATGTTCAATTGGATGCATAGAATGCCCATCTCCATAGGAACAATTATTATCAGATTGAAAAGTGACCAGGGCAACTTTATTTTGGGAGCTTTTATTTAATATTTCTTCAAGTGCTTCAATACATACTTTTTTAACTATATCAATTCTTTCTCCGGCCATGCTTCCAGAAATGTCGAGGCAAAGTACAAATATTTTGCATTCGGTGTGTTTCTGAATATTTTCATTTGAATGATGGATTTTTTTAATTTTTAAATCCATCAAATTCTTATTAGCTAAATCATTATTTAAAATAGAGTTTTTAGTAAGACAAAATTGACAAGTCCAAGTATTCTCAAACTTTTTTCCAAAGAAAAAGCTTTCACAACCATTACATTTAATTGTTTCACTTTCGTTTAATTCACAATGTGCTTTTGATTTTAAAATATTACTGATTCGAATAGAAATGACATTACAATCAAACTCAGGTACACAAAGTGCTCTTGAAAACTCAATTTCTTCTTTCTTATAATCTGTTTTTTTTTCTTTATCAAAAGGCGTTTCAATATTATTATTATGTGATGTAGATTTATTAATTTGAAAATTTAATCGACTGCTACCTACTTGCCTAATCTCAGGAACGAGCTCTATTAATTTCTTAGCCACGATTAAAAGATGAATGAAAATAGAGAATAAATCATTCATAACCTCTTGGCAATCTGAATCTATTTTATCTATTAATTTTTGACGAAAATTCTCAAAATTTCGATCTTCAGTCAGGTATTGATTATTCTGTGGAATCACTTGATTTTTCAATTCACTCAAACATTTTTTAAATTCTTCCTCAGATTCAACCAAATTATCTAAATTTCTTAAAGAAAAAGGAGGCTGATTATTTTCAAATACGCCTTTATCATTAATTCTATTGACACTCAAGCTATCTAAAATTTGTTCTTGATTGTATTGAGGTGAATTTTCGCCAAGTTTATTCAAATCAATTAGTTCATTCCAATCTGGAATCGATAAAGAATAAGATTCATTCTGGTCGAAAGTTTCATTGATCAAATCTCCAAATTTATTCATCAAATAGACTTGTTTTACTTTCTGCAATCGAATAATATCCTCAATTTTTTCAAAAATTGAGCATTTCTTAAATAAATTTTCAATTCCTTCTAATAATTTTTTATTTTCAGACAAAATTTTTCTGTAACAGTCTGATTCTTTTATTAAATTCAAACAAAATTCAATATCGTTCGCGTCTTCAAAATTCATTTCTGATTAAAAAATTTGTCAAAATTAATTTAGAAAATGAGGTATGCATATAATTTAAAATCAGCTCATTTTCTTTGCTAATCAAAATTTTTTAGATAAAAATTGTCAAAATCCATGGCAATACCTGATTTAAAAAATTTAATTGAAATGATAACTTCTTTATATATCAAGTCATGTGAATTGAGATAAAAACTTGAACAACGATCTTAAAGGAATTTAGACTCAAAATCAACAATTAGTAGCATAGATTATATTAATAGATTTTTATTTTATTGCTATAATTAGATTTTAAAATCTTGAAAAATATCGATAAAGAGAATATCTTTGAAAAAAAAAAAATGATTTATTCACATCTCTTTTTGCTAAAATACAAATAATATTTCCATTTTCAGAAACAATTTTTTTTCATTACTCGCTAAAATTAGAGGAGATTAGAGATTAGATTAGAGGCTTAAATTTCATTAATCCTTAATTAGAACCTAAATTAATGTTATTTAGCTGAACAATTAATTAAACTATTCGACGGTCCGGGTGTTTCAGACAGCATGTCCTAGAAAAAATGCAAATAGGCACTAGAAATAAAGTTGCTGCTTAACCAGGGCATTAGATCCATTGAATTAAATACCGCTGATTTCATTCCTTTTATTGCTTTTTGGTCCATCAACTGCCATGTCGAACAGACAATTTGGTAAATACAGCTCAAAAACTTTTAGAAAGATTTAAAAAAAAGATAAAAGATTAAACTTGAATAACGAAAGTTAATAATTTATCGTAAAAAATATCAACTTAGAAAAATTTTATATAACTATGAATAAAATAAATATAGTGTAAACTGTAATGCTACAACTTTATAAACGATGGCTTATAAAAAAACCTGACCAATCTAAGTATTATGTTTTAAATTTTTAAAATATCCATTGGAAATAATTTTATTAATAATATGTAACTCAAACAATTTTTTTAATCAACAATTAAATTCGTAAAAAATTCAAATTATTTTTTTATTTTTTATGAATTTAATTGTTGATTAAAAATAATCTGAGAAAAAATTCATTATAGAATGTTTGCCAGCATCAGGAGCATTAACTTTGAAAAAAATTTATATTAAAAATTAATAAATCAATCTAAATTTTACCAGATGTAACATTCAAGTCAGAATGGTTAACAATAACACCTTTATTATTAAATACAAATCTTTTTTCAGCATCCCTTTTACCCATTTCAATATTTTGATTTTTTCTAATTTGACCATGGTTGTTAAATGTGAATCTACGATTTATTTGGCTTTCATCATTTCGCTTGTCTTAGAAAAATTACCGAAATTGTATTCATTATTTTCATTGTGTCCAATGTAGCCACTGGCTAATCCACAAAATGTTATCATAAAAATTGACAATAAGAATGTATGCATTTTTTAGCTAAGATTTTAAGAGACATTTAAATTTTTCAAAAATTTTGCAAACAATATTTTTATCAAATTTTGCTTGGCAAGCTCAATGAGAAAATCAAATCTTTAAGTCTTTTAAAAGAAAGAATATTGAAATCTTATTGACAATCAAAAAATGTTCTTATTATTTTTAATTGTAGAGCTTAAATCACTGAACGAAGCGAAGAGAACCATGTTACAGTGTGAAGTTTTAATAATTATTTGGAAAAAAAATTGTTCTTTTTTTTTTTGTGATAAGTTTATTGGATATATGCAAACCACAACCTGGATCAATGGTCGTAAAAGGTCGTTGAAGGTATTTAAATTTTCTATTTAAATTCAGCAAAAAATTTATTTTTGAATATATTAAGTTAATTTATGTAGCAATCTGTAATTGAAAACGTATCAAGAAACCTTGGAACAACTTTTTAGAACCATCTTATGGGATGTCTTTTTTAATGAGTTTTGTGATAAACAAAAAAAAAAATGTGTAAGTGTTCATATAAAAAGTATTTAAAAGCAAACATTATCAATTTTAATTAATTCAATTGCTTTATAACATAAATTCTTAAAAAAATGTTTTTCTTTAATTCAGTAAAATTTTTAATAAATAATATTATACCGTAACCATAGGCAAACGACTTAATAACCAAGGAATTTTTATCTGCAAAGAATTATATCATCTAGGATTTAAATTTAAAGATTATGTTTAAATAATCATAATATAAAATCAATAATTTTTTTTCTAAAAATGAACTTATTTCTGGAACTGAAATTTTATTTTTTCAAAGATTTATTTTAAAACAAACAAAAAAATGACTCTTTTGATATTTGCAGCAGTTTATTTTATCAAATAAGAAAATTTAATTGAGTTAATAAGAATATGACTTTATTAAGAGTCCAAAGATAACATTACATTATCCTTGATAATTTTTTTGATTTTTAGTACCGAAAGAAATGTGCAATTTAAAATACTTTGTATATAAAATATCATGCTAATACTTTTTAAGTTTATTTAAAGACATCTAAATAAAGATAAACATTCTAACCCTAAACATTTTTGGGTTCCATATCAATATGGAGTACTTTAACGAACATTCATATCTTGTTATTTCACATTTATTAAAAACAATGATCGTTTTGCTTATTAGTTTTTTGTAAACTTTGTTGCATATCACTCCTTCTCGTCGGTTGTATCTAAGGTATTTGTAGTCGGGTTCTGGTGTTTTGTCAAAAGAGCAGGTACTATCTTCACAATGCATTTCATCATTCCCACATTTATTATATAATTCCATGTTGACACAATCTTCTCTGGTTAACTTCACATTTATTAATTCTTTACTTGACCATAAGGCACCTAAGAAGTTTTTATATGAGTTAACCATTACTTTAAATTTTTGACATTGAATCCCGTCGCCATATATCGTATACATCCTTATTTATTTTTTTTTTTCCGCTAGTTTCTCCTCAATATAGACCCACTCATCCAATACATCTTTATCTGATGCACGAAATACTGGTATTGACTTAGACCAATTGTTTTTTACCACAATTTGATTGTTACCTTGACTATCACTTGTTTCATTTCGACTGCAACTTGTAACATTCACTTGGTTCCTAGTGCTTTCATCAAGTAATTGCAATCTATGTGCTTGATTTGCTAAAAGTGTATCAACATGTTGCGTTAACCTGATTTTCTCTTGCGGAAGACGGTTTTTTTCTTGCAACAACACTTCTTTTTCATTAGCAACAGTTTCTTTGATAAACTTGTCGTAATCCTCCTTTATACAAAATATCACCTTTTTACTTTGGATAGGATCTGCCAGTAGGTAAACTGGTCGATTAGGTTCACCTAATCTTAAAAAGAGTTGTGACAGCATGTTATTTAGTTCCTCGAGTTTTAAACTTTCTAAAATTTCTTTAGTTGCCGGTACGTCCATATTCATCGTTATTGTCGCTGCTTTCAATTGTTAAGGGCTCAATAGGGACTTGAATAAAAATATTGAATTGTTTTGTAGAATTTCTTTATAGTTTAAATTGCAATTAAAAATTAGATAAAACTATAAAAATCAAAACTAATATTTATAAGGGTTCTCAGGACTTCTAGTTTTCTAGCGACATCTTGATTCAATAATTAAACTAACTTATGGAATATCATAAAGAATATGAGATGAATTTAAATCGTGCATGAAAAAACTAATGAATTAAAGATTAAGACTGAAAGATGCAAGCTAAGAATTATTTGTTAGTATGTAAACGTGGCTGTTTGGGAACAAATTTAATGTCATCATATAAGTAATAGTATTTATAAAGATAGTTGGCAACTATCTTTTTTTTTAATTTCAAATTTTTTTCTATAATTTCTATGAAAAAATCTTTCTTTAATATGATATAGTGCCGGCTTGGTGAAGACAAGAAAGCTTATTTTCGAATATTGAGCGATATTTTTTTTTTTTTTTATGTTATTTTATTTGGTTTTTTTACTGATTTATGTGATTAAGTTAGCTTTTAATTAATCTAGCTAAAACAATAATTTTTTATTTAACTAGGAAAGAAAGAATCTGAAAATAAGTAATCGTCAAAATAAAGCTACTTTAATATTACTTTCTAATGCAGATAACTTGTATGTGAAAATTTCTAATCTAAAAAAATTTTTATGAACATTTTATTTCATTTAATTTAAATTATGAATTTTTAAGAAATATTTTTTCTATAAGTCAAAAGCTACAATAGCATGACAAAATTGAGTATTTCTCAGTAAGACTAAAAATATTATTTTTTTATTATTATTTTGTAAATGAGAATTGACATTATAATTGATTTGTAATAGGATTTTATTAATTAATTCGTCAAATCAGATTTTTAATTAAATTAATCAAACTAGACGCAGCTTTTAAGCAACTTGTCTAATTTACCAAAATAATTTAAGAATTTTTTTTTTAATAATTATAAAAAATTTTAAAGATTTATCTATAGAAAATTTTTCTTTTAATATCTTATGAAACAGTCCAAAGTTAAAATCAAAAAAACTACAAAAATCAAAAATGTCAAATCCAAAAAATCAGACACAAACACATTTGACTGTGTAGAATTAAGAAAATCACCGATAGCAGGCAAAAGATTACTGATTTGTATAAAAAGTCTATTTAGATTATCTCTCAAAATGCCTGATCTGTTCATAATATTGTTTGCTATATCATCAAATTTCGGATGCATGTTTTTTATATTTTCAGTTCTGTTATTTACCAAATTAAGTATATTATTGATACGATTCATTTTATTAGCATGACTTTCATTTGAAAGCCTAATAAATTGGTTTTGATTTTCGTCTAAATTATTTATTTTTCTTTGTAAATCCCCATTTTTTTCATTTAAATTATCTCGTAGCAGGCTAGGTGAATGAAATGGAGGGGATGTAACCCTTAGCTCATTTAGTCTGTTTATCTCAGCTCTAACTCTGTTGAATTCAGCAATTTTTTGATTATCAGCTGTGATAAAATTTCTCATTTGAGCGTCGGCCTCATTAAAATAAGCATTAAAGTCCCCGATATTAATCTCATTCAGATTTAATTGTTCATTTATTGCAGCCATTACTCTTTGTATAAAAGCTTCATTACAATTTCGACTACACTTTTCAGCATTGTTTAAATTAATTATTAAATTTTCAGCTTGATTTGTGGCAATATGAATATAATTTCTTAGAGGGTCTAATTGATTCAAAATAGGATCAATATTCTGATTATGTCTCATTATATCTTGAAGGTGCTGCGCTTCAAGGGCGCTGTACTTTGCCTGAAAGACAGCTAAATTTTTTCTCATTTCTGCAAAATGATCTCTAAGATTGCCGATTATGTGTCGGGTCTGGACAATTGAGCCTTGATTTTGTTCCAAATTGGCGTTAATTGCTTCGATTAAATTGTTCATCTAAAATTATTAAAAAACAAGCTAGATTTCTATACATTTTATCAGCTTGTTTGCTAACTTTAATTTTCTACTACTCCTCGAAACTTAAAATTTTCAATAAAACGATCAAATTAAAAAAAAATTAAAAGCTTATTTTAAAATTTTTTTGCTATTTTTCTGGAATTATAAGAAAAAATTGAGAGATTATAAGCAACGAAAAAGATATTCTTTTAATGGATTAATGACTAATATATAGACAATTTTGGAATGAAAAAAAAAAGCCCACAACTGCCGGCATCTTTAAGTTGATGATCATTTCAAAATATCATTCCTTAAAGTCTAATAAAAGTCAAGTCATATGAAATTTTTAAAAACTTTATAATTTTACTATTATATTATGTTAATGGTTGACAACAGGCTTAAAAAATCAGTTTCAAAAAGTAAGTTTTTTGCTATAATTTTATTTAGAATTAAATATGGATAGAATAAACGAAAACTTTAATGAAATAAGCCGGCTCTTAGTAGAAGCTGAACAAGATTGTGAAAGATCGAGGTTCTGTTTTGCAGAGATTAAACCAAGGCTAGTTGAAATTGAACAAAATTATCATGAACTGGAAAGAGATTATAATGAGTTAGTAAAAGCAAATCGTACAATTGGCAATCTAAATGCAAACGAATTGGTAAGAAGAAGGCAAGAACTAAATGAACTCGAAAACAACGGAAAAGAACTTGAACAAAAGATAAATATATTAGAAAAATATTTGAAAAGGAAAAAAAGAGAAACCGATGATTTTATTAAAAACAATGTCTCATCTCATATAGGAGGATTAAAAGAAAAATTAATATGCTTTAAAAATCATGTAGGAAATTTTCAAAATACATTAAGATCAAATAGTGACAGAAAAAAAGAATTATCGGGAGCTATTTTGAATGAAAGAGCAAATTTTGATGCCCGTGTTACAGAAATACGTAATAGAAGAAATAATCTTATTCAACTAGAAGCAGATAGAAATGATCTCTTTAATAATAAACAGAATTATTTCCGAGATTATGAACAATACTTGAATCAAAAAGATAATTTTGTTTCAGGAAGAGACGGTCAATTGCTAAATCTACAACAAGAATTAAACAATAATTTTAATAATCATGCTAACAATTTAAATAATCAGATAACTGAACATTTTAATTATTTAGAAAAATTAATCGAAAATAAAGCACAAATTAATGATAGAATTGATCAAGAATTTAAAAACTGTGATCAATTAATAAATAACTATGATATATCTTTTAGGACTATTGACAATCGTATTTTACAGGATAACAATTTTAGATGGCGAAATAGTTTTTTTATAAATTTTTTGTTTATTTTATTAACAGGCTATACTCTTAATTTAGCATTTTTTTTTCTCTTAAGATTATTTAAATAATTCATTTTTGTAAAAGAATATTTTTAGTCTAATATCAAATGATGAAAAACAAATAAGAAATAGAAATGACACACAAAAAACCTATTAAATTTAGTGTGATTATTATAATTTAATCATCCCGCATTTCTTAGAATTAAAAAACTATTTTGAGAACTGGTAAGCTTTTGGCAAACTGATTAAAATTTTACATTTTAATATTTTTTGTTAATTTTTTAAAATATTGCACATAAAATATAAAAATGTGAAAATATAAATATTTTAAATTTTAAACATTTCGGCTAAATTTTAAAATTTAAAATTTACTATATCAAATAGTTCGACTTTCGTTATAAGACTTATAATAATTATTTCATTTAGTAAAATTATCAAAACCAGGTAGATTGTAGCTTATAATAATTCTTAATGAATTTTTTTTTTTTTAAATATTTTTTTATTTTTTTTAAAATGCTATAAATAAAAATTACTTTCAAAAATTTAATATGATTGTACTGCACGCAAAATCAAAATCAAATACCCTTTGTTAATCCTATTTTTTATTTGAAAAAAAAACTGATTAATTGGTAAAATTTAAAATAGACTTTTTTGACATTTTTTTTATTATTAAATTTTGACATCGTGTTGGGTTATTGCATCATCAACAACATTATCATCATCGTTCAGGTCATTAATATTAAAAAACCCAAAAATATTTTTCCTATTTACCATTTTCTTCGCCTACTCCGTCTTCTGAAGACAAATAGTTTGAGACATGTGAAATGGAAAAGAGTCAGTGACCCTTTAACAAATAAATAAATTGCTTTATGTCCCAGTTGTAGCTACATTTTTAAGAGATAAGGCTGAGAGAGCTTTTCAAGAGAATTAGATTAGTTAACGGATAGAAAAGTCTCTTAGTACTGAACAATTTTTTACTAATGAGATACTAAATGCAAGCTTAGACAGATTCAAATTTCAAATTTTTATAAAATAATTTTTAGACTCTGAATAAGGCTTCATATAGACAAAAGCGGTGAGTTCGTATTTAAATCAAAGATCTTAGATAAAAAACAATTTTATTAAACAAAATTTAATTTGTGATTTTTTCATTAAAATAAATTTCCAGAAGATTAAAATAATTTTAATAATTTGAAATAATTGTTTACATTAATGACTTACCAAACATTTTAGAAAATCAATGTCAGATATTCGCTGGTGACACAAAGTTGATGTCAAATGTAAACAGAGTGGAATCATGTTTAGCTTTAGAGAATGATCTTGATAAAATATCAAGATAGACGAACGACTGGTTAATCAAGCTAAACGAAGATAAATGTAAAGTAATGCACTGTGGTAAAAATAATAATTTCAACTACACAATTCAACAAACGAGTATTTCGAAAACAGAGGTGGAACGAGATCTAGGGATAATAATTACGAACAATTTTAAGTTTTCCAAACAAGTCAACACCGCTGAAAATAAAGCTAATTCAGTTCAAAAAGACGAGCGATCAACTTCCAGAACCAAGAAACAGTAAAAAGGTTGTAAAAAGTTTTTGTTAGACCTTATCTTGAATATGGAGTACAAGTTTGGAACCCGTACTTAAAAAAAGACATCAAGGTGTTAGAATCAGTCTAGAGAAGAGCTACTAAATTGGTTCCAGAGCTAAAAAGCTAAGCTATTCAGAAAGATTAGTTGCATTGATCTGATCGAGATGTTTAAAATTAAAAAAGGGCACGACAAGATTAACTGGCATGTACCCCTAGTTTTCAAGTGTAATCCAGAAAACATGTCAGCAACAGAGTGGTCAATGTTTGGAATCGACTTGTCAGAGTTGTAAACTCAGACACAGTAAATCTTTTAAAAACAAAATCAAGCTATTATGATGAGGCTTAACTCTCGTTCCTTGTGCTTGCACATTATAGCTTTCATTTTATTATTATTATTATTATTATAAGAAAAGATGGATTTTTTCTTTATTGAAAACAATTGAATTTACACTATCTGAAAACTGCATTGAATTAGTTTCTTGATATATAGTGTTTGATGGTAGATTCTTTTTATCTCTTATAATTAAATTAAAAAGATCAAGATTTAACAATTTAAATCGAATATCAACTTAATTCATTTTTTTGGCATATTGAAGTTTATGATCATGCTCAAAAATTTTATCAAAAATAAAAAATCCATCTTTGGATTGAATTTTCCAATTAAACAATTATTTATTAAATTTAAAAAATATTTCTCTTTAATATAAAAAAAATTCTAATTCCATTTTTGTTCCATTAATAATGCAAGAACAGAGCCGTCATTAGCAATTTCTTACTCAGTGTTCATTCTCTAAAGACTATATTTAAACAAAATAAAAAATTAAACAAAAAGAGAATATTGTTCTTTAATGAATCTTAGAAAATCTACTTAGTCTTTTATGTTTAATTTATAATTTGTTATAAATAATTTTTTTATACAAAAATAATAAAAAAATAAAAGTAAATTTTAAAAACTAGCTTTTGCTCAGGTCGGTTATTAAATCAAGATCTGAGCTCCAACTTGGATACATTTTTATTCAAACTCACACGAATGAATAAACTTGGTAAAATAGCTTTTGAATAGAATTATTATATTTTTAGCCAATTTTAATGATCATAAAAACTTGATGACAAAATAACCAATATTTGTGTCTCGTAAAATACAATAAAATTAATTACTTTATAATTTTTGTTTTAAAAAAAATACATTATTCTTCATACTTATAATAATATAATAAATAGCCGAATTATCAACCTTCTTTTTAAAATTTTAATACTACTTCTAAATGATTATTAATTATTAGCTTAATTAAGAAAACAAAAATTTTTAATATGTTCTAGTTAAGAAACGAATTAGAACAATTTCGCTTTACTATAATCTTAATAAGCTAATAAGGAAAAAAAAACAAAATACGGCTATAGTGTATTTGAAAATAACCCAAAAATTATCTGGTCTTCCAAAATAAAAATTTAGTCTATTGTCTAAATCTATTAACCTAGCATTTTTATTATCTAAGAATTTTGAAAATCTTGATAAATGTCCTCTAAAACTCAACAATCTATCACCAAACCCATCCAATATTTGGTGAATTTTTGTGATTATCTGATTTGAATTTTCGTCTATTTTTGTTAAATGGGCAATTTGTTGCCAATTTTGTCTATTAAGTATTCTTCTAGCATGATCAAATCTTCCTGAAAATTCATTTCTAAAATTGTCATTAAATCGATTTATTTCATCATCTAGTTCATTTCTAAATATTTCCAAATCTATGGGATCTGGTAAATTAGGTTGACCGTAAAGATTCAAAATAATTTCAAGATGCTCATTGATGCATCTATAATTATTACATAAATTTTGATCTTTTTCATTTGAATCAAAACTTTGTGCCCCTGCTTGGTCAATCAGTGACCTAATTTGATCTATAATTTCTACTTCTCTTTCAATTGTACGAATTATTCTCTGAATACACTCTTCACAACAACACGTTTCGTTATCTATTTGAACTTGAGTTTGATCTATAAGCTCTTGAGTAGTAGCAATTTTTTGTCTAGCATTTCCAATATTTACTGTTATTGGAGCCAATTCTGCTTGATGATTTTCTAATGTAACCTGATATGTTCTTCTAAGACTAGTGTAATTAGCGTTAAATTGGTCGATTCTATTTCTTAAATGATTCAATTGAGCTACTAAAAGTCTTGTTTTGGCAATAGAAGCTACATCTGTTCTCAAGAGTTGATCTATTTCTTCAATCAATTGATTCATT
The DNA here is from genome assembly GCA_016802295.1 of Brachionus rotundiformis. Taxonomy (NCBI): domain Eukaryota; kingdom Metazoa; phylum Rotifera; class Eurotatoria; order Ploima; family Brachionidae; genus Brachionus; species Brachionus rotundiformis. The sequence goes on from JAESIW010000207.1 coordinate 264,125, forward strand.
TTTATATAAAAATAAGCAATATATTTTCAGATAATTATTTACGTTCCTTTAACACATTATACTCCAATATTCTAAAATTATGGTAAAAAGTAATAGAAATAGCTATGACAACTGGCAAACCGATTTTTAGCTTTATAAAAATCTGCTCGGTGAATTATTTTGTAAATTGATCAAATTAAGAGGCTTGACTTAAAAACAAATAAATTGTAGTTCGTTATTTAAATAAATTAAAAAAAACAGAAAATTTTTTAATTATTAGAATGTGAAGAAAAAAGAAAAAAATTAAAATTAGACTTGAAAATTATCACATTACTTTTAGAAAAAAAATCAAATTAGCTTTTCATAGCACATGATACCGTATTCACAAACTATGGTAAAAGGTAATTAAAATAGCTATGGCAACTTAACAATTATTTTTAAATTGAAATAATTTTTAATTCAGAAAAATTTGCTCTGACAAAAAAAAATTTATTAAGTATTTTATTGAGAAATAGTTAGATCTTAAATTTTGTGTTGATTTTTGTCTACATTGGCGAAAAAAGCTTCAATAACGTTACCATCTGAAATTATTTAGGTAAAAAGGTTGTATAAAGCTTTTGTTAGACCTTATCTTGAATATGGAGTACAAGTTTGGAACCCGTACTTAAAAAAAGACATCAAGGTGTTAGAATCAGTCTAGAGAAGAGCTCCTAAATTGGTTCCAGAGCTAAAAAGCTAAGCTATTCAGAAAGATTAGTTGCATTGACTTTAACCAGTCAAGAGACCAGAAGATAAAGAGGGGATCTGATCGAGATGTTTAAAATTAAAAAAGGGCACGACAAGATTAACTGGCATGTACCCCTATTCTTCAAGAATAATCCAGAAAAACCTGTTTCGTCCAATCCCTAGACGTCATGGTTTTACGTAAGAAAAGCAAAGTAAAATTTTTGATCAAATTTCAAGCGCTCAATCTTGCTCAAATATTTTTAGATGCGCAATTAAATTTCATCGCTGATTTTTTATTCTTTCAACATTTCAGAGCTTTATTTTCAAACTTTTGGAAAAAAAGGATTGTAATTTCTAAAAATGCAATGAAATTTAATTGCGCATCTAAAAATGTTTAAGCAAGACTGAGCGCCTGAAATTTGATCAAAAATTTTACTTTGCTGTAAGAAAGACAATTACTAAAGAACTGTGAGCAAAGATTTAATTTTTCAGCAACAGAGTGGTCAATGTTTGGAATCGACTTGAAAGAGTTGTTATTAACTCAGACACAGTGAATGTTTTTTTAAAAACAATTTTGACAAACTTGATTTAAACAAGCTATTATAGTGAGGCTTAACCCTCGTTCCATGTGCTTGCACATTATAGCTTTCATTTATTATTATTATATTATTATTTTTAAAGTTTAATTTTTAAAAATAAAAAATAAAATTAGGTTAAATCTAAAAAAATAGTTCTGGTCCACAATGTGAACATTTGTTTGCAAATTATGTAAACTACCGCCTAAAGACCAGACTTTATTCAATAAGCTTGTGATCAATATTAAAAAGTGATCTGTTACACCTAAAATATTTACTTAAACGAGCAAAATTTGAAAAAAAAACTTCTTAATTAGATTGAAAAAGATTTTTTTGATAATATAAATTATAGGTAATAAAAAATTTTGTTCTAAAAATATGCAAGCTATAATAAGTTAAAAATGACCATTTTTTTTATGAAAATAAAAACTGATTGACAAAATTATATAACTGAGTAATTAAATAGACTTTTTAAACATTTTTTACCATTCAATTTTTCCATTGTAAAAAAAAATTTTCTCTAATAAATGCAACATGGGATGGATTTATTTTATTTATCATTCTTTAAAACAATAATTTAGAGGAAACAGTTCCTCTTGGCAGCTCCGAACGGCGCAGTGCCTTCTTTTCAGTCAACCTGTTAGGAATATTTTTGCAATCTATCAATGTAGCTTTTAAAAAATTGGATGGATTTATAATAGTAATAATATGAGCCACACAGGCACAACCTGTAGAGTAAACCTAGAATAAATGACTTAAGGACCAAGATTTGTTTACTAGAAATTGATCAGACACTTAAAAAATTATCCAATTTCTTTCTAAAGTTGTCTTTTGAATTTACTGCTAATACTTGTTTAACATAATTATTATTATTGTGACACGCTTTACATGTTATGTAAATTTAAAAAATAAATAATTTTATAGAAATATTTTTTCAACTAATTGATTAGATTAATTTTTATAATTGCAAATTTATTAGCTCAATTTTTGTTAAGTCTTTTTTTAATTTTAAAAATATTAGTTGGAAAATATTTAATTTGGTTATCTAGACCTCAGAGAAACTATGAGCTAATTTGGTCTTAAGTTTTGACCGATATGTATCAAAAATAGATGAATTTGATGATAGTGAACAGCTTTTAATATCATTTTCTTAAGTTTGATCGGATGGGTGTTCCTGGAGACTGACTATTTTATTTTAAATAAGAAAAAATATGTTATTTTAGCTGTTGGTTAATTCCAAATTATTTTATCCGACCTATTTTATCATGAATCTTAGTTTTTTTAGCTCTGAGTGGAGTTCCGCAAGGGTCTGTACTTGGACCCCTACTATTTGTTCTGTACATAAATGACCAACCTGACTGCGTTTCAAATAGAATGAAATTGTATGCAGATGACTCAAAAATACTTTGCATTGTTAATAATGTTTATGAGAGAGCGATGGTGCAGAAAGATCTGGATGCAGTGTGTCAATGGATAGAGGTCTGGCGTATGGGACTGTGTGCTGAAAAATGCAATGCATTTCGGCAGACTAAATGGAAGGCATGAATATGCACAAAAAAGCAACAGGAATCTAATACTTGCGACCACAGAGTGTGAAAGGGATCTTGGAGTGATTGTTTCATCAGATTTAAAGTGGACCAGCCAAGTGAAAAGCGCTTGTGCGAAAGCGAGTAGGGTACTTGGAATGCTAAAGCGAACGTTTACAAGTAGAGAGGAAAGACTGTGGGTAAGATTGTATATATCCATGGTGAGACCACACCTAACTTAGCAGTGCAGATTTGGAATCCAAGTATGAAAATGTACGTGAATGCGTTGGAAAAAGTGCAAGAGAGGGCAACAAAAATAAGTCGTTAAGAAACATGCCGTATGAAATGAGGCTGACAAAACTAGGACTGACAAAGCTGAGTGAAAAAAGGGTGAGAGGAGACTTGATTGAAATGTACAAATTAGTTAATGGAATAAAAAAAGTAAGCATGGTAAAAAATCTGGTGAACAAATCAGAAAACAAGGGATCAGCCGCAGGATTAAGAGGAAATAGCATTAGAGTTCAGAGAGATAATTTCCCAGCTCAAATTAGAAACGATTTTGCGGCTGCAGTAAGTGCCAGACATGTATTTTTCTCAAATAGAGTAGTTCCGCATTGGATTAATTTGCCAGAAAATGTGGTGAAATCCAAGTCAACCGCTTATTTTTAAATGGCTTTAGATAATTTCAACGTAATTGGCTGCTAAAAAAATATCGACTCTTGAATGTATTAGAACTCTAGTTGGACATAGAGGTTTTCTCACTTCTCTCAAAAATTTGATTTTGTAATTAGATGAGATGACACCAAAAATGGAGAAATAATAAGTTTGGACATGGATGAATCAGGAACTTGTATGCTTTCTCAAATGATCCTGTTTTAGGATATTACAATCGAGGAAATTGGTAACTGGCTCTCAAACAGGCAAAATTAAAATCTGATCTAATGAACAGATACTTTTCGAATATCATGAAAAGACTTGCCGGGGCTGATCAATTTCATGACCAGCTGATCTTAAAATTTAAAAAACAATATTTTTCAAACCATATTTAGAAAAAAGTTGACTGGTCACAATATTTAATTTGATTATTCAGTAAAATATAAAAAAATATATACAATTTTAAGCTAAATTAACTTTTAATTTTAATTCTTAAATTATATTTAGCTATGTTAACATTTTTTAAAATTTTGTTTATAGGATTATCAATGAAAGGAGATCATTCAGTTTTTGTGATGGTAATTTGCTTTATTTCCTTTTAAGTATTTATTTCTATTTAATATTTTCTTTTCTAAACCCTAACAATACAGAAATAAAATAAATTTTTTATTTTGAAAATATTTTGAAAAATTTGAATAGGATTTAACAAAAACAGTAAATTAAAAAAAATACTGTAATTACTATTTATTAATTTCACTTCAAACTTTAAATTTTGAAAATCAATTTTGAATTCTCTTTAAAAAATTAGACTTAAAATAAGAAAGCACGTTTTTAATCATTTGTTTTAAGAAGTGAAATAAATTTGAACATAAAAAATGGTATTTTGTAAACTAACCCAATATTTTATCAATTTATTAATATTTTTTTAAGTACTTGACTTAATTATATTGTTAGCGGTTAGCTTAGGACTGGATTTAGACTTTGGCATTGTAAATAATAGACAGGTTTAAGAAACTTTATTAAACTCAAATCTTGAGTTATAAATATAATAAATTAAATTTCCAAATCAGAATCTTCTTTCTTATATATCCTTTGAATATCATATTTACTAAATTGTCTCCAAGTTCCAATAAACTTTTAGTCATAAATACAGCCTAGTAACTACGAGTTTAGTTTAAATCTAATTCCAGCAACAAGACTAGTTACAAATTATAACCAGTATGAAAGGTCCAATATGACCAGGGAGTATAGTCAGCCTAAGCTTACAGATCCGCCAACACTCCCTCTGGTCAAGAAGCAATGTCCTCATTGCTTATCCGCACTAGTCTGTACAGTACTAGTTCGGATGTCCTACTTTCACTGTAGCAGCGATCAGGACCACCGCCATAACACCACAGCATAGGACTTACTCAGTTAATCCTATCCGACTAACTGAGTCTGCCATATCCAGCGCCCTCAATGTTGCCCTTCTAAACTCTAATGCGTTACTAGACTATATCTGAATTTCTTAGTCATTAATGGTTTCCGCTGCATTCAGATTGGGTATAAACGGTGTATACCTATAAACGGTGTATAGCAGCCTTTGAACATGTATCGCAATTGATTTGGCATCTTTTTCAATTCTATACGTCAACTTACTTATCCTAGACACTATTTTAAAAGGACCTTGCCACTTGGGCAACAACTTTTGGGTGAAACCTTTTTTCGGAACTGGCCAATAGACCATTACCAAATCTCCTATCTTGAATTCTACATCCTTATGAGTTTTGTCATACTGATTCTTGTAATATTCCATTTCTTTGTCCAATTTAGCTTCAATTTGCTCATAACTATGCCTTTAGCGTCTTAACATGTCAGCTTTATATTCGACTAGATCGTCAGAATTAACTGGCTGACGGCCTCGCGGAGCCTCAAAGACGATATCCCCTGGTAGGACTGCGTCCCGCCCATAGAGCAAGAAGAAAGGAGTTTCCTGAATTGTTCTATTAATAGTAACCCTATAGGCTAATAGGCATGAATCCAATATCACAAAAAAGAAAAGCCAAAAGAAATCAACAAATTATTTGTTGCATTTTGCGTCATTAATGATTTTGTCCTGTTTACATCTTCTGTAGTAACATCGTTTCAGGCTCTGGTTTATCTTTTTGATTATTTTTCAAATCAAAAATATACTGAACCAGCGTTTCAAAAAAAAATTATTTCACTTTTAGAAAAAATAATACAAAACACAATTGACTGTTAATCGATAGAAAAATATTTTAGAATGTCTTCAAAAATAAACAAAATTTGCATTATTTGTTTGTGTTCTAGTTTAATTTGAATTTAAATAAATTAATTAAAATTAATTTTTTAATTTATTGTCTATTTTTTAAACAAGAATTTTTATTTATGTCAATTTATTTTTATTTTCTTGATTCAAAGTGATAAAATTTTAGATTAAAAAATTATTAAAAGTTATCAATCATTTTAAGAATTAAAATAAATTATATAAATTTTCATTTTTTTAACCCCAACTTGTGTTTAGTTTGACATAGACGAAAAATAATTTGGTCAAAATAATTTTGACATTTTATTTGAAAAAAAAAAATTTTAAAAGAGTTAAACCAAACAAAAAATTAAAAAATGGTATCTTCTGAAAAAATATGAGCAATTTTATTATTTTATTTTTGGTAGGAAAAAATCGAATTAGAAAAGGATGAATTTTGTAATGCAATCGCCGAAGAAATTGATGATTTTATTTCAGGTAAGAATAAATTCTTTTATTTAAAGAATAAAAATATAAGTCATGTTTTGTATTAGATTCTGCTAGTTTATCTCATTTGTGCTTACTTTGGGCTAAACAAGTTACAGGTAATGTTGAAAACAATTATCGAAAAAATAATTAAAATTAAACTTAGACATATCGATTGATGAAAAAAATGACTTAACTGGCTTAATTGGCTCTTGCAGCATTCTTTAAACAATTTTTATAATATAATATAAAAAATATTTTAAAATAAAATCTTTATTTCATTATTAATTAAACATTAAATTTGTTATACATTTAAATAAATTTTTATCATTTAAAATCAGCGAAAAATGGAATTTTAAATCTGCTATTATTTTCACTTTTATCATGAGGATTCCTTATCAGTTTTTTAAACTCGCTCTTTTCTGAAAGCAAAAATAAAATTATTTTTTGTTTTTTAATTAATTGAGATTAAATTTACTCTGTAATTTTAGCACAGAATCATGATCTAGACGATTTTCGATTCGCGATACTAAAATAATTGAGAACCATTAATTTAGATCAGAAAATTAAGCAAGGTTAAGTTGGTCATCAAATTTTAAAAATCTTTAATTTGGAAAATTTTTTTATCAGAATAAATTCTAGTCATATTAAAGAATGAAACTTAACCCTGTTTATTTGGACTAAGTTTTTAGTTACACAAGTCTTCGTGGGAGCTGTTTACTGTATGAAGAGCTTTTTCAAAATCTAAAAAAACAATCTTTATAAACATTTATTAGTTAAATTTTATTTTTTGAAAAATAAAGAAACCTGTTCTTAAGATCCTTAAATAAAGCAAAATTTCGTCCAATTTACTTTCGACTAAATTGTTCATATTTAACAATTAAAAAATTATTTTCATCATTTATATTCTCTTGTTCAAATTTTTTCGTCCTTTTAATTTATTTTGACTTTGGACAATTTATTTTCAAAATTCATTTAATTAAATTAAGAGAGCAAGTTAGTTGTTTTAAAAGATAGAAAGAGAAAAATTATTTTTATCAGGTTTATTAAAAATTTTTTGATAAAAAAATCATTCAAATATTTTAAAAATTTTGATCAAAACCATATATTGTAAAGAAATGCTAAAAATCTAAAATTTAAAAAAGAACAATTCAAAATTTAAATTATTCAAATCACCATTCATTTTCGATTTCATATCTTGATACAAAAAAAATCTTAATGTTAACCTAGTTATTTTTTTAACTTTAAACTCACTGGTCTCATTAGATTTAAATCGTTGATTGTAAATTTGACTTTCATTTTCGTACATGCCGTACAAATAGCGTTTCTCCCAAAAGATTCTAACTTCTTTCTCATCTTTATTAAATCATTCAAAATTTTAGATTATCAAACTCGGCTAAATTTTATAAACCTAAATTTTCTATTTTCCGATTGAATTTTTCGTATTCTTCCGGATATTTAGCTTCCAAAGGTCTTTCTGCCCTTTTTTGTTCATTCTTAATACTTTAATTTTTTTATTTGACTTAATTCTTTCTAGACCCAAATACTACCTAAAAATAAATAAATAAATTATGTTTTTTAAAAGAAAAATTTCTTTCACTTATATAAATTAAACTAGAAATATAAGAAAACCGTTTAAATAAATATTTTAATCTTCAGTAAGGTAACTCAAAATCTACAATTTATTTGTATCCCCATCATTAAAAAGAAAAAACTATATCAAACTATATCTGGACTCACATGAGAAAAAATTAACAAAAAGTTTTATGTCAGAATAATGAGTGTAGTGTAGAGTATTCAATAAGAACTGCAAATAGTACTTTGGCAACGATTAAAATAAAATGGAATCCAAAAAAAAGGAAATTAAAGAAATTATTGGGAAAAATGATTCAATTTTCAACTTTACAACTGATGTTTGGTCGTCTTTAATGAAGGATCCTTATCTTTCACTTACTTTTCATTTTATTGACAATAAATTAGAGCTAAAAGAATATTTAATAGGCGTACACTTTTTCCCACATCCACATGATACTTCAATGATTTGGAATTCGATTGAGCTAGTAATTATTTAATTATTAAGTAACTTAAATAAGATTATAAGACTTTTTTAGAATGATTTTGGATGATTTTGGGATATCACAGAAATTTCAATCGATATTCTGCCACAACGCAGAAAATATAATATTGTATAATAAAATCGTACAAACTGGCCTCGAAAACGAATTTATTTTAAAAACAAAAGAAAAAATCGGTTGTTTTTGCAAAAAAATTCATGTTTCTTTAAAATTCGTTCAATTTCTTGAAAACCAAATTACTACAAAGTGTGAACCAAAATTGAGAGTAATTCTTTATGTTCAAACAAGATGGAATTCCAATCACAAAAGTCTAAAAACTTCATTAAAATTGAAGAAGTCAATAACAGCTACTTCAGTTTACATAGAAGCCGAGAAAGAAACTTATTTCTCAAAAATTGAGCCTTTTGATTGGGAATATGCCGCCAAGCAGTGTGAATATCTAGAGCCATTTTATCAAGATATTCATAAAAATCTATATTCATAAATATTTGGGTTCAAAAAAAGCTATTTGGAAGGTAAAGTTTAAAAGAAAAGGGCAACGGATTTTTTTGTAAGTCGATTCGAGGTGGATCATAGATATCATTAAACTTGAATTGTCAAGCTGAAACAAACTCAGACACATCAAAAAAAAAAACCTAAAACACTAATGGAAAGGATGATCTTTAAAGTTACAAACACCAAAAATAACAACGATGATGAAATTGAAAATTATTTTATTAATTATTGAAAATTTTATACTACTTTTCAGTAAAATTACACAATTTTTTAAATATTTGGTAAAATTTAGTAAAAAATCTGAAATAAAAATCAAAGAAAAACGAGACTTCAAAGAGACTTTTAATTAAAATCTACAGTCAATTCCTGAAATAAATTAACAGCATTCTTAAGCACATGCTTTAAAGATCGGCTAGGTAAATTTTAAATAATATCAATCAGCCAACTAGACTTTTAATTATTGTCAAGCGAAATTTTTTACGAAAAATGGTAAATTAATTTTTACGACAAATAACGCTTATTTAAAAATTGCTTTAACTACCATGTGCGCTTTAACTACCAGTCGATATTATATTCTATGATTTTGCCAAAGCTTTTGACAAGGTTCCTCATGGCAGGTTGATAAAAAAAAGTAATGTTGGAATAATAGGTCAAATTCTCGACCGGATAAAATTTTTCCTGGAAGGTAGGAAGCAGCGTGTGGTCTTAAGTCCGCACGTTTCAAATTGGAAAGATGTCACTTCGGGTGTACCCAAAGGTAGTGTGTTAGGTCCAATCCTCTTCGCAATCTTCATCAATGACCTCCCTAGCCACTTGACACACACAAGCAAGCTCTTTGCTGTTGACCTAAAAATAATAGCGTAGTTGGAATTCAAGGAGGCGATGAATAGTCTTCAAGTTGATTTGGACTCAGTGGCTGAATGGTGTTGGACTTGGTTGATGGAAGCAAACGAGTCTAAAATTAAAGTCATGAATATCGGTAGCAACGAACATATAGCAAAAACCAGGTCTTACACGTTAAAAAAGAAGGATGGCTCTCGAATTAAGCTTCAATACACATCGGAAGAACGTGACGTGGGCATCATTCTCACGCCAAATTTTAAGTTCAGCTCACAGTCTGCTCATGCCGCATCGAAAGCCAACCAAGTTCTAGGAATGCTAAAAAACACATTCGTATCTAGGGATTTAGAACTATGGGCCTCACTCTATCGCAACTTCATTCGTCCGCATCTGGAGTTTTGTGTGTCGGCTTGGAACCCGTATCTTAGGAAAGATATAAACACCCTTGAAAAAGTACAGAGAAGAGTAACGAGAGTTCCCACTGGCTTGAAAGGCATGGAATACCAGAATAGACTTGAGCGGATGGTTCTGACATCTTTAGAGACAAGACGACAAAGGGGTGACTTAATTCAACTATACAAAGTCAGCAGAAGCAAAGATGACATAACGTGGTACAGCGAGCCAAAATAGTTGGCTCCGAGAAACACGAAGAGAAGTCAATTACGGCGTGAGATCGTGGCATCTTGTCAGCAAAGACACAACTTCTTCATTAATCGGACAGCTAATTTATGGAACGAACTGCCAGATGACATAGTCGAAACTGAGACTGTGGACTCCTTTAAAATCAAATACGACCATTATCAATAAAAAATTTTTACTTATTTTTAATTATCCTCGATTTCTAGTTTTTCATTTTATAATATCTAAAAATTCAACAAATGATCGGGAGAAATAATCTTTAAATTTATTCCTTTTTTTTATGCAACTTAGTAAGTTGCACAATTTTTGAAATTTATTATTACGAAATTCATTAAAACTTTATTTTTTAATAACCTTTTAAATTTTTGTACCAAATTCACAAAACCACAAAATATATTATATGACAAAAGAATTTATAATTTACATATGTAAAAAATTACAAAAAAGGGAGTGTTCTATAAATTTTTGTAATAATTTATTGAAAACGCTTGCGCATTCGCAAGAGAAAAAATTAATGTACTAGAGCTGCTTAAGCACACTAGCTTAGACATTGGAGTATGTAAGTTACGAATCCATGCCTTGGGCAATAAGTGAAAAATTGAGTTTAAAAGAAGATTTATTTAAATAAACATAGACAGCATTTGCAGCTTATTTGGCAAACTACCTGCTAAGTTGTTTTACGATCTGAGAGATAACCGACTTTGCCTTGGAAAGAATTGTTAGATATTTTTTGATTACTATTCTGCTATGAAGGCCCAATTATTCGATCAAAAATTTTATCGGGTATTTTGAATATGTTGAAGCCGGATATTTTTAGTTATTTGATTTTGTATTAAAAATGACTATCAATTAAAATTTGATGTAGCATTAATGTAACAAACGAAATTTTATCGAATGAGCAAATTCATAATGATAAGAAGCCCACAGAACCAACTTAGCAAAAAATCTATATTTAAAGAATTAAATGAGATCTTAAAAGAAGACGGAAATGAAGAGATAGATATTTCCCAGAAAATAGAACTTAAACTAAGAGAGTTAAGAAATACAAATCGGAATGGAATAATTGACTCCATCAAGGAATGCATAGAAAATATTGGAAATGAAACGTATAGAAAAAGTTATAGAATTAACAAAGTTCTCCTAAAGGAAAAGAAAAAAAATCTTACCTCAAGTGAATATCCATTGTTGAACTGGTCCCCTAAAAGTTTGAGCTGAAATCTTGCCTCCTGGATAGAAATAAGTAAAAAAAAAGAATCTGAATAATATTAATTCAAATAAACTAACTTAATTAGCATTTTTTACAGTATTTATGTAGTATGATTTCAAACATTTGTCTTTAATCATTTTATATTTTTCTCTTTTTTTTAAGCATGGCCTTATAGGCGTCTACTGAAATAGATAAATAAATAAAAAAATAAATAAAATAAAGATTAAAATTTCATCGGCTTTGCATTTATTTTTTCAATTTAATCTCAAAGTTGATGTCAATAATTAATTTTGAATTTAATATTTTTAAAAATTCTATTACTTAAGTCTTTTCTTAAATTCAAATAATTATTTTTTATCATTTTTAATGTAAAGTCTCTATTTTTTTATTTTTTATTTATATAATTTTTTTAGTTAGATACCTATGAAAAAAGTAGATTTGATTTTCAAAAACAAAAAAAAACATAATTCTTTTAATGTGATTCGAAAATCATTTGTAGTCTTCATCTTGAGTACAAATTACTTTGAGTTGATTACTATGTGGAATATTATTTTTAAAGCTATCTTCTTGAAAATGTTTTATCCCCCAACTATCTTCATCAAAGATCCAAAAAGCCTCTGTTTCTAGATTATTGTATCGAACATAAGTATTAAATTCATTCTGCATGTTCCATCTTATCACAGCTATTTCCCATATTCCACCAATGCCTACACGTCCACATAATGGATTTGCTCCGCTAGCAGTTGCAGTTTCTTGAGTAAAATAGTAGCATTTTTCGCGAAAATATAATGACTGTTCAGGGCATTTTGATACACATCGATTATCTTCTCTGTTTTCGAAAAATTGACAACTACACACATTATCCAGACAAATGAGCTCGTTTCTACATTCAGTGGTAAAATCACATGATGATGAAAATGGTTTTCTGTTTATACATTCAACTCCGTTCCAGGATTGATCATTTTTTTTGCAATCACAAATTCTTCCACTCTTACTTGACGGACAATTGCATCTTTGAGGATCATTGGTACATTTTAAACCCTTGGATTGGTCACACTCATTGTCATTAACACATTCAATTGTGTAAGTAAATCTACACTTTTGGTTATCTGTGTCCCAAGTGAATGTTTGATTTGGACAAGAGCACTGATTATTCAAACAAATGAGACTTCTTGTGTCAGAGCATTCACTGTGTCTGTCACAATATTCATTTAAGCTCTTCTTTGAATAACATTTTTTTGTTGTATTCTTGAAATATTTATCTCCACCACATGCACAATGGTTGTCATTGCTACATGTCATTTCGCCTAGGCACATATCATCTGTGTCACATTTTTCAAACTCTCCCAATTGTGGTTTACATGTTCTATTATTATTATTAAAATAATTTCCTTCATGACAAATACAATTTCCATTGGAACAATGTGTCAATTCGGAGTCCAAACACTGGTCATTTTCGGAACAAGTTTCTGAGTGTCTCTTTTTTGGCTTGCATTCGTTTGAGTCCCAAAATTCACTTAAAATGTTAAATAATAAAACCAATAAATTTTTCCAGAGCAATTAGTCTTTATTAATTCCAAGTTATTACCAAAGAAAACTAGTACCATGAATCTAATGCCAAATTTTTATTTCAGAAATCAGTATCAAGAGCTTTTTAAACATATTAAAAAACTAAATTTTTTTTCAAAATCTGGCTCTGTCAAAATTAAATTGGTAAATAAAAGATAGCTCACGGAAAGAAACAATTTGGCGTTAACCAAGAAAATCTAAGAAAATCAGCAGAGAGTTTTAAAAAGTCCTGAAACAAATTTTGATTTGACTTTTTTATTTTTCCATAATTTAAAAATAAAATTAATATAATTTTTTGGTTCAGTTAAATCCTCAAAAAAAAAGCAAAGTAAAATTTTTGATCAAATTTCAGGCGCTCAGTCTTGCTTAAACATTTTTAGATGCGCAATTAAATTTCATTGCATTTTTAGAAATTACAATCCTTTTTTTCCAAAAGTTTGAAAATAAAGCTCTGAAATGTTAAAAGAATAAAAAATCAGCGATGAAATTTAATTGCGCATCTAAAAATTTTTGAGCAAGATTGAGCGCTTGAAATCTGATCAAAAATTTTACTTTGCTAAAAAAAAAATTATTTTTCCTTAAATTGCTATATAGTAATGTTAAGGTCCAAGTTTTGACATTTCTTTACTTATATTTTTGTACTTTTTAGTTTATTCTAGAGCTATACCGCTTACTCTATCTGCTTTATAAACCACTAACATTTTTTGTAATTTCGGATTTCATTAAGAAAAACTAAAATAAATAATTTAATTTAATATTAATGGCAAAATAGCACTAAATGACTCGATTAAAGCACTAAACGATATGAGTTCAAATTACATTACCACGGATCCTACAACGATTGCGAATCGTTTAAATGATTACTTTAAATCAGTTTTTAACCAAGATGTAAATTCAAATTTCCCAAATATTTTTATAAAAGCAGTAAAGTATGTGACCCCGATCCAGTTGAAATGTTTAGTATTAACAGAATAACCGATAAACTAGAAAAGTTGGACCTAAATAAGTCCATGGGACCAGACATGATAAACAGCTTAGTCCTTAAAAGTTGCGCTAAAGCTTTTTTATTTCCGATAAGCGTTATTTTTCGGGAGTCCTTTGTGCTTGAAAAAGTAACAACCATCTGGAAAAAGGCTTATGTTACTCTTCTTCATAAAGGAGGTAACAGATTACAGCCATCAAATTATCGACCGATCTGGCTAACTTGTATCCTCTGTAACGTAATGGAAGGTCTTTGGAAAGAGGTTATGCTCAAACATTTACTAGAAAATAGGCTAATCGCAAAAGCTCAGCACGGCTTTCTCCCACAGAGATCCTGCAGTACAAATTTACTTGAGACTATGGACCTGATTACACATCAATTATCAAATGGCTACCCAGTGGACGTGGTGAACACCGAGTTTTCAAAAGCTTTTGAAAAGGTTTCACACACAAAGCTAGTCTTTAATCTTAAATTTTACGGTTTTATTGAGCGATTGAAAAATCGGATAAGTTCATTTCTAACTGGGCGATCGATACAAGTCGTTGTAGGATAGTCCAATTTGCATGTTAGAATTGCACCAACTCTACTTCCGGTACTGTACATTTATATCTACAAAGATACTAGTCTCATGTCACTTCAACGTGCCATTATATAATATTTTCTAGTATATAAAGCAGTTGAAGTGAATATCTCAACTATATCATATTTAAAATCCTATTTACATTATATATTATTTTCTATATACATTATTTACACTATTTACATTAGTCTAACTCAGTGGCTCACAGGAACGTGGCGCCACTTCATTCTTCACTTTATTTAGAAATAAAACACATACAAATATATACAAGTTATCTACTTCCTTTTATCTACAGTTTATTGAATCCCCTTAGAAGAGATACAACAGTCGTGTTCCTCAAGGTTCTGTCCTCAGTCCCCTTTTATTCATTATATACATAAATGGTTTACTTGAGAGTATCCAAAACAGTTCGAAAGCGTATGCTGATGAAAACAAGATTATAACCACAATAGTAGATTCTTCCTCTAACTACAAGTTACAACTCGACATTGATAATATATGTAAGTGGTCGAGGGACTGGTCTGCTCAGCTTAATGTAGAGAAATGTAAAGTTGTCCAACTTGGTAGCAACAATCCAAAACATGATTACAAAATTGAGTCTTTTCCACTTAATAAATCAGTATGCGAAAGAGATTTCGGTATATATATCAAAAATGGCCTAAAATGGGACACACAAGTAACATATGTCACAGCTAAAGTTAATAGGATTCTCGGCATGTTGAAGAAATCGCTAAGATATCCCAACGTTAACAACATTAAACTACTATACACTTCAATTGTCAGACCTCACTTAGAGTACGCAATAACCTCTTGGTACCCTTACCTAAAAAAAGATATTGATACGATAGAAAAGATTCAACATTAAAGCAAATAAGTTGGTTCAAAATTTGAAGCACCTAACTTACTCAACACGCTTAATTAAATACCACCTTACGGACCTAACTTCGAGAAGACTGCGAGGAGATCTGATCCAGCTGTTTAAGTTAAATAACAAAATTGAATTAGTTGAGTTTAGAAAAGATTTAACAAGTATAACATAGTATAACAAGTATAACATTACATTTAACCTATGGTCAAAGTGGTCAAGATTTAAGAAGGCATTCAAAAACTCTACGTCGTGAACAGATAAATAACTGCTTTTTGAGTTTCCAGGGAATTCGGTCACCCCATTAGCCCATGCACTCGTCATTAACTTGCCTAAGATCTTTTTTCCCTAGCCATTCAGGATAAATTTTATTTTAATTTATTTAGATTTAAAAAATAAAATTTTTATTTTAGATTAATTAATTTATCTCTTTAATAACTTAAAACTCTGATTTTTTTTAATTTTTAGCTTTTGTGAAATTTGGTACAAAATAAATGAATAGAACATAAATTAACTTTTTTCCAAAGGTTTTTACTAGTTCTGTAAATGCAACATCAAAAGTTGCATCAAAAGCTCAAGTCTGCTAATAATGTGCAAAATCTCTGTAAAATTTGTCCACAATTAAGTACTGCATTTGCAGAGTCTTACCAAAATGTGTTACATTTACAGAACTTGCTTTTGATCTTTAGAATAAAATGTCATAAGAATTTTTAACATTTTGTTCTGTTCTATTGTACTAAATTAAACAATATCTATTTTTATAAATAAATATTTACATTGAGAAATTTGTACAAGTGCAAGATGAGTCAATGCATTGAGTTTTTTGACTTGTTGTCCGGCACTCATAGTTATGTGTACATGGGAAATTAAACTCTTTGGCATCGACACACTTAAATCCATTCCAGTATTGCTCGGGGACCGAATTTCTGCTACAATCGCACATGTTTCCATTCGATTCTACATCACAATTACAGTCTTCATCAATGCAGAGCAAATTTTCATCCGGATTACATTGGTTGTCATTGGTGCAACCTTTTTGCCCATAAGTAAGCAGACATCTGGATTCTCTGGCTGACCATGTGTGAAATGGCTTACAAACACATGTGTTGGACTCACAAATGAGACCTTTTTCAGACCAACATTCTAGATTTGTGTCACACCGCTGGTTTAACAGTTTTTGAGGGACACATTTATCTTCAAAATAGTTATTTCCTGTACAAATACAATGCGAATTGTTACAAACCATGTCTTGTAAACACATCTCACTTGCAAAACATGGCTCCAATTCTCCCACTCTATCAACACAAATATTAACATCAAAATATTGGGATTTATCACAAACACCTTTAAAATTTTTTTATTTTTTTTGTTTAATTTTTATCTTTTAAATTACATTGTGAGCCATTACAATAAAGCAATTGGGACTCCAAGCATTCAAAAGAATTATTACACGGTTGAAGATTGGTTTTTTTTGGCAAGCATTTTTGGCCATTCCAATAGTGTAAATCGGCACACTCACAAGTGTTTGTTAACGAAGAGCAAAATGTATTTTCAGTCAATGTTTTACAAGGTTCATTTGGTGAACAATCAGATCTATATGTTTTTGATTCAGCACACTTTGAACCATCCCAGTAGTTTTCATTATTTGCTTCGTTTATGCAGGTACAAGTTCGATAAGATGACTCACTTGGAACTGTCAATTGGCAATCTAAATTTTCTGAATCATTACATTCTGAGCTTTGGTTGCAAAATGGCTGTTGGTAAGTCAGCCTACATCCGATTGACTTCGGTGACCAAGTGAATCTCGGAGATGAACACAAACAAACTCCATTTTGGCACGTAAGACCCAAATCTTGTCTACACTCATGATCTCTTCTGCATGAACCATCGATCATGCTTTTTTTAGCACAAGATGATGTAGCTTTTTCAAAAAAACTGTATCTTTGACATCTACATTCAAATCTAAACGAGCAAAACATTGGTTCAAGACACATTACATCCGAAGAACAACTCTCAAATTCATTTAACTTTGGCATACATTTTGATTCTGAATGTTTAAAGTATTCTTTTTGGCTGCAAGAACCTTTAAATTAAATTATAAGCCTATTTTAAAAAATTCTTTAAAAAATAGATCATATAAAGATTGGCTTGCATTTAATGTTGCACTATAAATTAATTAGAAGCTGCACTTTTTTTTATACCAAACTGCACTATATTATTTCCAAAAAGTACTACATTATTTAATGTGCACTGAATTATTCGGTTTTTTACCAAAATAATTCAAATCAGAACTTTTATATTTCAAAGCTTTACTATATAAATCACCTTGATATTCAGAAACAACTAGACGCAATTTCTGAATATGGTAAAACCAATGGAATAAAATATAATCCTGAAAAAACACTTTATATGGCTTTTAACGAAGCAAAGTAAAATTTTTGATCAAATTTCAAGCGCTCAATCTTGCTCAAACATTTTTAGATGCGCAATTAAATTTCATCGCTGATTTTTTATTCTTTTAACATTTCAGAGCTTTATTTTCAAACTTTTGGAAAAAAAGGATTGTAATTTCTAAAAATGCAATGAAATTTAATTGCGCATCTAAAAATGTTTGAGCAAGACTGAGCGCCTGAAATTTGATCAAAAATTTTACTTTGCTGATTAAGGAAAAAAATTGCTTAATTATTCAATTGAGATTTTAACAAAATATATTTTTACTATTAATCAGGTTAATTTTCTAAAGAGAAACAACTAAATTTTTTTTAAACCAAACTAATAAAGTATTTCTTTGATGAATATGAGCCATGATTATTACATCGAATATTTATCAGGAACTGATAGTAAGAACAACCTAAAGGATTTTGTTGGCGTTCTAAATAAATTTCCAAGGCAGGTACAGTCTTGGTTTTAAAAAAGTATGAGGATTCAGAATGGAATTTAGTTAAAAATAAAAATTTTGGTGCACCAATGGGTACTAAGCACAATCTTTCATTAAATGAATATTTCCATAATGGAATAATCAGCAAGATAAATTTCAACATTTAAAGAAACAGTACCAACATGCCTGATAGCAGTTATTGGCTAAAATAATCTAATTTATTGAATTGTCAGGATGTCCAGCAAAAATGCAAGGATCTCCACTCTTAAGTTTTAATAGCTTATTTAATAAGAAATATATTGTAATACAAAAAATAATTTGATTTATTTTTTTAGTAAAGGAAAATAAATGATTAAAGTTTAGTAATTGTCCTGTTAATAATTAAATTTATTTAAAATTTTTTATAATATTTATTAATAATTTTAAAATTAAAACAATATAATTATTTATTAAAATTAGCACTTAAAAAGAGTATTTTTAATTCATTTAAATCAAACGAACTTTTAGACTTTAATTTAGAAGCTTTGAGCAAACGACTAAAATCCTTGTTGTCAAATTTTCTGCCATGTTTATGCCAATATTTGACAAAAATATCAAATGCATCTTGATAGCCTACTTCTCTTTTATTGTCGATCACCTCAAAAACTTGATCAATAAAAAACTCGACAGAATTGGAAGCTTTCAAAGAAGATAGGTCACATCTTAAAAGACTCTTTAAAAAATGGTTCGTGTCCAGACTTTTAGTGGGAATATTTTTCCTATAATTATAAACAAAGTCTTTATAATGACCAAGACCTTCTTTGTCCAAATCAATAAGCTTTAGTGCTTCTATGTCACCTTCTAGCTCAGGAGGCTCAAATTCTCCGCCATCTTCAAACAATTTGTCACAATTTTTCAAATGTTCTCTTAGCTCTGGATAATCATCCAGCTTCTTAAGGCTTTTACCATATTTTTTGGCATAATCATGTGGATCTGCTTTTACCACTCCCAAAAAATCATATCTCTTTTCAATATCTATCTCTGGTATTTGCCAATCAACAACAACATTCTTGGGATCCTTTACAATTTTAACCGGACTTGATGATCTTTGATAAATTACTCGACGCTTTCTGGTCGAGTATGGCAACCATCTTTCGATTATGAGGGTGGGTGGTCTGGGCGGTAGAGGTGGTAGCCGTTCGATTATCACTTTTCTAGGCGGTGGTGGTAATTTTTTTCCACTTACAATGATGACTTTTTTATCAACTTTAACAGGAGGTGGTGGAGGTTGTTCGCGAATGACCAACGGTTCTGGAGTCTTTGGCTCAGGAGGCTTTTGGCGAATTACCAATGGTGGAGCAGGTGGAGTGGGTATGTCAGGGTCTTTTTTTATTAGAATGGGAGATGGACTTTTAGGAGTTGGTGGTTTCAGATATCTAATGGCCAGTTTCTGAACATAATTAAGCTGATTTGTTGTCTTTTTAGTCACTATCAATGGATTTGCATCTTCATTAAGTTGGTAATGCTCTAGGCCTACATTCTCATGCCATCTCTGAATTTCATTCTTGTTCAGGAGAAGATAGTTTTCATTTTCATAGGATATTTTCTCAGTATTGCCGAACTCAAGAGGAGCATTTGATCGAAGTATCTTTAGTTCGACATCTGACAAAAATTGGTTATCAATTAATGGACTAGTTGGAGTTGAGTTAATCATAGAGTTAGATTTTTTTGACAATAATTTTTAAAGAAATAAAATTTATTTTTAAAATAATAAAGTGAACATTAAAAAAACTTGTTTTCAATTAATTTAGGGAAAATTCTATATCTACCAAAAACAAAGATGCAAACTGGAACAAAAAATAAAATTTTTTAATTGTTCATTAACTAATGGAGAGAGCTAAGAGAGCGCATTTTTTATACTTACAAAAAAGATTCATTAATTAAAGGAAATTTAATTAGAAAAAGTTTCAAAAATATGTAGCTATCTATTTTGGATAATAATATTTGTAAAGATTTTTAAATGTTTACTCAAAAAGGACTTGATGATTCATTTAAAAATATTTTTTTTATAAATAAAAAGTTTATTTAACGAATAATTTAAAAAATGATGATGAATTAGTTGTAATTAATTTCATAGTTCATTTACTTTGATGTCGATAATAATGCCAATAGAGCAGATGCGATTCCCATGGATAGAATATAGTTGAAAAGTGGTGTAAAATTTTTGAACAAAACGAACGAAGCGACCAGCAATATGAACAAGAACAAACTGTTATTGTAGAAAATAGAATAAGTTGTTGCTTCAAATTCAGCTATTTCATTTCGCTTTCTCAAAGAACTAGTCGAAACAAAAACTAGTTAAATAAAACTGTTTGGCCTAAATGCTATACACTTACCGATCGTCGTTTTTCTTATCTTTATCATCCTGAACGGCAGAATCAAGATTTTGAAATATTCTAGTGAAATTATCAAATTTAAAAAATAAATCTAATATTGACAGTTTTAACTTGAGCTTACTTGTGTTTGAGCACAAATTTTACATTTTTGTAAGCAAAGCTAATCATGTAGGCAGTTAGCAGAGTTACAATTGCATAAAAAATGTAATTGCTTGTTGGTTCCAGTTGATGAATTTTCCAGTAAAGCCCTTTAAAATACATTAGGGTGAATTTCGAAAAACAAATGTAAAAATTACATATGGGAACTGCAGCAACAATAGCAGCATTGCCGTAGAATAAAGCTGAAGATTTGGTTGATAGATCCCGGCTGTAGTCTTGTAGGAGAGCTTCTTCCTCTTGGCTAAGATTTTTCTTCGATTTTGCTGACATTTTTCGAATTGAATAGATATTTTAAGCGATTATCAGTTTTCAATCTTTTAAATAGTGAAATGTTAGTTTTTCTACGTCACTAAAATGACACTTTCAATCATTTCCTTGAACTTTTTGTTATTTAAAATATGATATTATATTGATATATATTATAATAAAGAATACTTACTAGTTAATTAATTGTATGATGACTTAAAAAATGACCTATAATATGAAAATAATAAACTATAAAAAAATTATTTAAATTTCTGGTTTTTAAAATTTTTTCTTTATCAGAATAATAAATTTAGTGACAGATAGTTTAGTTAAGTAATAAGCAATAAGTGTGAACTAATTTTCATATTTTCAAATAATTAAACAAAATATGTATACAATATACTTGAATTTATTTTTAAAAATGCGAAATTTCATAAAAAATTATTTAAGAATTATTTTTGATTTTATTTCAATTGTCTATAAACAAAATAGTGAACAAAATGAATCTGAGGTACCACCGGTTTAAATTAGTTTTCTTGTTTTTTTCAAATTTTTTTAATTATTTTAACTATGACTAAGAAAAATTCTATTAAGTATATTTTCCTAATGCTCAATATAATTTTTTATCTTATCATTAAGTTTATTCAAAAAAATTTATTTTTTTATTTGGTACCAAATGATTCAATCAAAAATTGACCATAATAAGAATAAGAACTTAATTTTTTATGAGCACATTTTTGTAAACAATTTCCTTTTTAAGAGATTTAAATTTTCTCAGAATAAAAAGATAATATAAAAGGATTGAACTATATTAATTTATTTATTTTAAATATTTTGAGTAAATCCTAAAACCAAATGGGTCTTGATGCTTCTTTTTAGCCAAGCGATCGAGAGTTTAAAATGAGATAAAAATAAAAATATGTTTAAGACAAAGTGCGAAATGAATATATTTATAAGATAAGCTTAGATAAAATTAGGTAGACTTTAACTAAAACGATATTATTTTCTGAGTTGAGCTTAAGAGCTGGATAAGTAATCAATTTGCGAGGTCGAGATGGATCCAGTGGAACCTCATGGTAATCAGTAGATAAGTTAAGCTTGTATTTTGTTTTATCTATAGCTCGTAAAATTTATTGTGAAATTTTTTCTTAGAGATTTATTAGTGTACCATTAGTGAACTGCAAAAAATAATATCCTCTTAAAGAAAATTTATTAATTTTTTTTTAAATGTACCAAGTCATTTCACCTTTTTAAAATCTAAAACTTATTAATGACTTTTTATTTGGTACAAAGAGCATATTAACCATATAAAAAAAATTAAATTACTTAATATTTGTTACTTTGGATGAAGACTTGCCAGGTTTTGGATATAGATGAATGGAGTTTAGTTAAATTTTGAGTTGTTTGTTGTATTTTGGACTTGGTGGTTTTAAATCAAGGAGTAAAGGGTAAATCAAATAAAAATCTGAGAAAGTCAAATAAAAATCTGGGAAACTCATACGAAAAAAAATTTTTTTTGCCCAACCGATAAAATCATAAAAAAGACTTTTTTTTCTGGCTAAGTCATACAAAAAATTCTTAAATCTGGTAAAGTCATATAATACTAGGGTAAAGTCAAACAAAAATAATTTTGTTTTTTTTTAATACAAAATTTATTGATTATTAATTAAATTACGGATAAAAAAGTGACACAGAAATAAACGAATACAAAAAAAACTTTAATCTTTTTTTAAACAAAACTTAGCTAAGCTATATCTTCCTACTTTCTTTTTTGATTTATTTACAAATTTTGATTCCAAATTTAAACCTTTGTATTTTTTTTTATCATAACGCAGCCAACCAAAATATGGCTACAGATACCTTTATCCAAATAGGGTGAACAAGAACATATATTGCATTCAATACAACTACAGTCCTCATTTGTTATTTCTACATTATCAATATCTCCATTTTTATGTTTATACTTAAAAATATATAAGTCATTTGAACCATCATTTGAATCATTTAACAATTCAAGTTTATTCGATTTAATTACTCTTTCACAGTCTTTCAACAGCATTTTACCCACTTTGGGAAACCAACAAGGAGCTTTTGAATTCAATGATTCAAATTTAACGCATTTTTCAAAAATACCCAACACTGGTAACATATTATATTTAATACGATTACTAAAAAAATCTTTAAGAACCCGGTTGTAACTCTCAATTGGTGAATTACTCATTGCATCACCAGGATCTGTCAAGTAAGTAATCGTATTAAATATAATATGTTACCAGTGTTGGGTATTTTTGAAAAATGCGTTAAATTTTATAATTTTATCGGTTGGGCAAAAAAAATTTTTTTTCGTATGAGTTTCCCAGATTTTTATTTGACTTTAAACCTCACCCTAAATCAAGGTTTAGTTTTGTGATATTTTTTTTTTTATAAGAAAGCTAAACCAAAATCTAAACATAAATTTTCAGATGCTGAAATGGTAGTGTGCCAGTGAAATGGTAAGTTCCAGTCTGTTTGGTCTAAGATTGTGAAAATCAGTATCTTATCAAGTTGTTTATCTTGATATTTAAACTATAAAGTTGATATTAATTGCCATGGTAATTGATGCCATAATTGTCTAAAATCTAAGCTCATATTTATATTTCAATTTAAACCTTTACCATAAAAATGTTACCTTTACCATTTTTTTTCCATTTATGCATCTTATTCACATTTTCCATAAGCTATATACAAATAAATTTAGGTTATAATTCGTGTAATTTGTTTTTATTTAACATGGTTTAATTTTTAAATTTTTAGTAATATACTCCTTTAGTGGCGGGGGAATAAACACTTTGCCAAAACAATAGTGAACTTTGGATCATAAACATAGTTTGAAAATTCTCTATGAAAATATAATAGACAAAAATTTAATTTATTAGTCTTGATTTTATTTCCTAAATCCTTTGGACAATATCTGTATTTTCCATATATCTTATCCAAAAGCGTGACCATTCTAATTTTTCACTATATTTTTTAGTTTAAATTATTTTTTTTTAAAAACAAATTTTGTTTTGTGTCAACTAAATGGTCCACAATTCTTAACCATAGTGCTAACAAACTTTTAATAATTTTTTTCTAACTAAAAAATGTAAAAATAAGCTTTTTAAATCTTAATTCAAATTTATTCTTTAAATTTTAGCTTGACCAAAAGCAGTCTGTTCCTAGAAACATACCAATTGAAAATAATTTAGCAATTAAAAGTGTGATTGGCCATTTTAACCACTATATTAAGAATTTAAATAATAAAACTCATATGAAAATTAATGACATAATCAATTTAATTTCAATGTAGTATGAGCTTTTGAACTTAGAAAGCTAACTTAGCTGGAAAATACCCAAAAACCATTAGATAAACAAAAATACTAAGACATTTTTGACCTAAAATTAACACATTTTAAATTATATAATTTTCAAGTTTTAGATAAAGAAATGTTTATGCTTAAACCAACCACCTATTCTTAAAGATTCGTACTTTTTCGAGCTTAGACTCAGCGTTGAGAATAAACACCTGAATCGTACAGATTTAAATTAGAGAATTTTAATAAAGGCACTCCTTCTTGATAAGACACTTTATATTGATATAAATTAGCATCAAATAGCTAAAATATTTTTATGATTTTTAAACAAAAATATGAAGGCCATTCTAGGTATACTATCTTTTCTGGCTTTGAGCATTTATACTCAAGGCCATAAGGACCCATTGTACGCGCCAGGAAGAACTGTCACAATCCATCTTTTTGAATGGAAATGGACAGAGTATGCCAATTGAAATAAAATTTAAAAACAATTTATTTTTAATTGTTTTACCAAGTATTGCCGCTGAGTGCGAAAGATTCTTGGGTCCAAAAGGCTACGCTGCTGTTCAAGTGTCACCACCGAACGAGCATGCTCATGTAAACAACCCATACAGACCATGGTGGCAAAGATACCAACCAGTCAGTTACAAACTGGTAAGCCGAAGTGGCAACGAGCAACAATTTATTGATATGGTAAACAGATGCAATGCTGTGGGGGTCAGAATTTATGTCGATGCGGTCATCAATCACATGTCAGCCACCGGTGGTCAGGGATCAGCTGGTACTGACAACAATCCAGGTACCAAATACTATCCAGGAGTTCCATTTGGTACAAACCAATCATATATAAAATTTCCATAACTAATTTCATAAATTCAAAGGTCCAAACGACTTTAATGACTTTAAATGCAGAACTTCCAGTGGAAATATTGAAAACTATGGCGATCCAAACCAAGTCAGAGACTGTAAATTGGTCGGCTTGCCTGATTTGAACACTGGCTCTGATTATGTTAGACAAAAAATAGCCGATTACATGAACCATTTGATTGACATTGGTGTTGCTGGATTCCGTGTAGATGCTGTCAAACACATGTGGCCAGGCGATTTACAAATTATCTATTCTAAATTGAAAAATGTCAGACAAGACATTTTCGGTGCCAACAAACGACCATACATTTACCAAGAAGTAATTGACTTGGGCGGTGAACCAATAAAGAACACTGATTACACCCATATTGCCCGTGTTACAGAATTCAAATTTGGCATGCATCTTAGTGATGTGAATAATTAAAAATCAATTAAAAATTTTATTTTAATTAATTTAATTTTAGGTTGTATTCAAAAGAAATGGTCAAAAAATGTCCTATTTGAAAAATTTTGGTATGGGATGGGGCTTTATTCCGGACGGAGATGCCATGGCTTTCATTGACAACCACGATAACCAGCGTGGACATGGTGGCGGTGGTGAAATCGTTACTCACAAAAAGTCCAGAGATTACAAGATAGCAAATGCTTTTATGTTAGCCTGGCCTTATGCTAATTTGAAGATAATGAGCAGCTATGACTTCCCTCTTTCCCAAGACTGGCTCGGACCACCAACCAATGGCAACGGGGACACCAAAGACGTCATAATCAACTCGTAAAAAAATTTTTACATCGTTTTGAAGAGTTAATTTTAATTCTAATTTTAATCAAGAGATGACACTTGTGGAAACGGATGGATCTGCGAGCACCGCTGGAGACAGATCTACAACATGGCCATATTCAGAAACGTGGCTCATGGACAATCGGTGCAAAACTGGTGGGACAATGGCGGTCATCAAATCGCCTTCTCCAGAGGCAACAAAGCTTTCATAGCCATAAACAATGAGAACTACGGAATGGATGTTACTTTACAAACCGGATTGCCATCTGGCCAATACTGCGACATCATTAGTGGAAACAAAATAAATGGATCTTGCACTGGAAAAGTTGTCACTGTCAACGGTGATGGAACAATGAAGGTCAACATTGGCTACTTTGTCGAAGATCCAGTCATTGCCATCCATGCCGACTCCAAACTATAAAGGATTAGATAATTATTTATTTAAGTTATTAATTTATTGAATAAAATTGCTATTTAAATATAAATTTTATTTTTATATTTTTATTTAAAAAATTTCTAAAAAAAAGCGAAATAAAAATTACTTTTGATTAGATATTTGGAAATTATTTAAAATTAAAAATAATTATTAATTTTTTTTAGAAATTATTTTCAATTAAAATTAGTTATTATATAAAGATGCAATTGGTTGTCAAAGTATTGAATGGTGCCGAGCATGTAGTCGAAGTATAAGGCTAAAATAACTATTTGTATCTGATGCTAATTGTTGTCTTAGGTCGTACCTGAGATGAGTGTAGATGAATTAAAAGCTGCTCTTGACCAAAAGCTGAGTGTTCCAAAGTATCAGCAAAGGTTAATGCTTAAGGGAAAAGCATTGTCAGGTAAACAGAATTATCTTTTTTTATTGAAAATAATGTTTTTGTGAACAGATAGCCAGAAGCTGAGTGATTACTCTCTTACAGATGGTACCAGAATTCATTTAAGCATTAACAAAAACGCCGAAGCGCCGTTGATAGAGTCCAAATTGACCAAGGAGTTGAAGCTTATTGCCACCAATTATGTCTTAGATGTGGACAAATTTGCCACCTTATTCCAAAAAGTAGGTTCAATAAAAAATAATTGCATTAAATAAGGCTTAAAAATTTTCCCAAGGAGCTTAAGAAACTAGCAGATGAAATGAGCTTGGATGACATCGAACGATACGAAGAAGAGCGGCAGGCAAGACAAAACAATAATTGATAATTGATGTTGCTGTGTGTGTATTTTTTTAATTGATTAATCATCAAAAGAAATAAAATTTAATTTTTTAAATAGATTTTTTATAAAAATTTAAAATATCTTTCTAAAGCCATAATTATAAACCTTAGAAAAAAATTCTTATAAAATTTAAATTTACAGTTTGAATTAAGAATTATTTTACCATAAAAGAGAACATTTTTTGGATAAGAAAGCTTTGAGTATTTAAATCAAGATAAGTGTGAATAGAAAGCCTTGTGACCAAGAAACCATTTTTGAAAAGTTCTACATGAGGACTCTACAATGGTTTTGGTAGAAAAATTTATAAATATAAATACTTAATTCCAAATCAGCTTTAAAATTTCTAAACGAATATCTAACCTTGATCTTAATCATACACAGGTATGTAAAAAACTGATACCAATGCTTCTGGTAAAGAAAATTTTGATACAAAAAATTTTTCTAATTATTTAACATTTATGATGATACAACCAAATATATGCCAAGGTTTACCAAGGAAATGTTTGAACAAGAACCAGATCATCTTTAAAGGTGACATTACTTACCTTTGCAGTTTTAAGAAAAGCTTTAACAACACTTCTTATTAGGATATAGATATCAGCAAAATTTGATCTTTTAATGCTAATATAAAAAATTTTGGATTCTTTTTATGAACACATTTTGTCTTGTTCATTTATAATTTTTTTGTGCGACTAATTATTTTTTAATTTGTTTAGAAAAAAAACACCTCTTGATCTTTAAAATTAAAAATAAAAAATTTTATAATGTTTATTTTTTTAATTAAAATAATATTAAAAAATCAAAAATTCCAAAAAATAAATTTAGACTTGAACTATTAGGATACACCAATAAGGCTCAAAATTTAACTATTTAATTCAAATAAAGTAAAATAAATGATAGATATATTTTATCATTTTAATGTTTATAAGTTCTAATGGTCTCTTTTGCCAGAACAGCTTCGCTTTCTTTCTCTACTATGTGAATGCTTTCGATGATGGGAAGAGTGCCTTTTTCTGTCTTTGCTTCGCTTTCTTCTCTCTCTACTATGGGAATGCTTTCTCTCGTGAGATTTATGCCTTTTCTTATCTTTTCTTCGTTTCCGCCTTCTTGAATGTGAATGTCCTTCACAGCCACCTTTACCATTTTCATCTTCGCCAGAAGACTCATGCTTATTATCTACACTTCCATCTTCTGCACCTTTGTTTCCATCTCCTTCTTCACCAGAAGAGTCGTCTTTATCATCTTTTCCAATTTCTTTCTCATTTTCATCTTCATCACTTGAACTACTCGAGCTTGAGTTCTCTTCATCTTTTTTAAAAAGATTTTTAAAATCATCCAATATCGATGATTGATTATCAACAGTTAATTTTTCTTCAGCCATTTATTAATTTAAATAGAAAATTATATCTTTTTATACTTGGTATTTTAATCATATTGCCAAATCAGAATTAGTAAAACGAATAAATAAATTAAGAATTTATGAAACATGATCTTTCATAAATTTGGAATTAGGATTTTGCTTTATTTGAAGAACTTAGATCAAATATTTTATCCAAAATTAAACTTTAATAATTTAAAGATATATTCTCTTTTTTAATTTTTTATTTATCTAAGCTTTACATGTTTGTATATAATCAAGAGTTTTATTTAAAACAGATAAACTAACAGAGTGTACTTAATCTGTCATTTTTTGGAGCTCAAATTTTACCAAAGCTTGATAGAATGACTAATTATTAAGCCATTAGTTGCTTTATAATAAAGCGATAATAAAAACTCAAATTTGATCTATTTAACTTAAAAATTTTGATTAATTTTTTAATTTTTTTGGTACCTTTCTGGTCTAAATTTCAAATTATCATTTAAATAATAATTTTTATTTTAAAAATATTTACGAATAAAAATAAATTAATCAATTTTTGATTGAATTAAAAAAAATGCTATAACTCGTCCAAATCTTCTTCTGGAAAATCACCAACTTCGACATTTTCTGGCTTGACAAAACCACCATAATTGGGCGCACATTCAAAATATCTTTTGCCAGCGACAGATCCGTCATTTTTGCCCAAAGGCTCATCGTATTTTACGCCAACAAAAAAGCCAGACTTTCCGCTTAGCTCACCAGTGTAC
This sequence comes from Brachionus rotundiformis, assembly GCA_016802295.1. Lineage (NCBI taxonomy): Eukaryota > Metazoa > Rotifera > Eurotatoria > Ploima > Brachionidae > Brachionus > Brachionus rotundiformis. Next base: position 293,545 of record JAESIW010000207.1, read on the forward strand.
ATGATAGTTCCAAGTCTGGTTGGATGTCCAACGACCGATACTTTGCATCTTGAACCAACAGTAATGCTTTGGATCAATTTTTTCTCGTTTTCTTGCTTCTCTTTGGCTTGCTTTTCTTTCTCAGCCAAAATTTCTGAATACTGGTCTGAGTATTGACCAAGCTTCATTTTTTGCTTGAATTCCTTGACAGTGCCTCTTTTTTTGGCGTATTCCTCGTCAGTAAGCTCAAACTTTTTAACTGTGGGATCGATTTCGCCAATAGGGACTCCCATGACTGTGCTGGAACCTTTGACTTCCACAAAGTAGCCATCTTCACACGGATAGTAGCCCAACATGCGATCGTCATCGTTCATGTCACAGATAAATTGTTTTTCTTTGTTCAAGAGGCGTAGGGTCATTCCAGAGGCCACAAAGCCGGTCATAATTTCCAATTTGTTCTTAAAATCTGCTATTCTGATGTCTTTGGGATAGCGTTTTTCAACGCCAAACTCTCTACCTTCCGAAATTGTGGTCAAGTTTACAAAACTTTGAGTGATAACTTGATACTCGGTCATTTTTGAGTTCAAATTTACAAATTAAAATTTTAATTTAATTATTATTATTTTTAAATTTTTATTTTTATATCAAGAAAAAATAATGACTTTTAGCACAGCAAATCTTAGTTAAAATTAAAGCTGTTTTGATTCCGGATTTTTGATTAAGCAGGTCATTCAATGTTGCTTAGATACAGATAAATAAAGCTGAGCATCGAATTGACAAATTTTTTGAGCTGGTTTAAGCCAAAGAAGAGCAAAAATTAATTATTTAAAATATTATTTTAGTAAAATTATTTATTAAGAAAAAAATATAAGCATAAATAATAAAATTGTATATTTCCACTGTATACCAAGCACTAAATGGTAACTGTCTGGAAATATCGACTGGTTTACTTCAATGTTTTTTTGTTATTATTTAAAAATATGAATTTGAATTTTTTAGTTTTGGAAAAAAATGGTTTTTTGTCTTTTTTAAAATTTAAGCTAAAAGATAAATTTTTTTTATAATAATTCTTAATCAAATTAAATATGCAGGTTAAAACAATATTAATTTAAAATTATTTATTATTCATTTTGATAATTCATTGCCATTTAGTTATTTAAAAAGCAAACAAATGATTCAACGATCTTTTATTATGATTATTGTATAAATTGAAATTATCTAATTAAGAAAAAAAATTTATTATAAAATTTATGTGATAATTAAAAAAGGGCCAAAATTAGGGTATTGTGAATTTCAAAAACAAACAAAACATAAATTTTTCCTTTTATCGAAATTTCTAAAATTCCCGAAGATGGTATTTTTGAGGAACGGCTTTTTTGGAAAGTCCGAATTCTGTCTGAACGTGAGGAATACACTTACATTGGGTATCAATCGATTTCTCTTGATGAGACCTACAAATTGATACCAATTTAAAAAAACTTTAGTTATCTATTTTAAGTTATCTATGAAAAATCGCTTTGTAGCAGTGAAAATTAAAAAATAATAGACTTAAAAGCGAGCGAGGTATAGCCGAGTGAGCAATATAATTTCAAACAATTACCGTAATGCCTTGCCCCCTAATACGGCATTTATTTTCAGAATTCTGGATTTCAATGCATTCATTTAACCAACTTTTTCCAGATACGCTGCGACTAAAAATGTTGCAGCTAATAAACCCATTTCCGCAGCGAAGCTGCATCTATCATAAATTTAAAATTCTTTGCTTTTATATTTCAAAACTTATTAGTTAAATAATAAAATATTTAAAACTATTCAAAGATTTGTAAAATCTCTGAAGTTTACCATCAACTCTTTACCAAATAATAAAAAATGTATTATATTTTATTCATATGACAAATTTATAGAAAGTATATGACAAATTTTCCTTTTATTAACTGACAATATAAAAATAAAAAGGATAACAAAATTATAGAAGCTACTGACAATTTTTTTTTAAATAATAACAAAATTTTTTTTTTAATGACATAAAGTAGCAATAAAATAATGACAAATATTTAAAAAAAAAGGGGTGCAAAATTATTGAAACCAATGACAAATTTATTTATTACGAAAACAAAAAAAAAACTCAAGTGAAAAAAAAAAAAAGAAAAATGCAATTAAATTTGTTTTTTTGGTCGACCTCGGCCACGTTTAGTCGAAATGGCAGCAGCAGCATTTGAAACCAATAGCTCTTTTAATTGGTCCGGAAAATCATTTTGAAAAGCTAGAGCTTGCGTGGTTGCTTTCGGCCTTCCTCTCTTACGTTTTTGGCCAATTGGTATGGTTTTGGCAGCAGGAGGAATTTCAATTAAATTGTACCGAGAAGCAAGGCCAACGGTGTGTGCACAGATATAGTTTTTGAGATACGCTTTGCAATACAAGTGCTGTTTTTCAAATTCATTTTGTCCAAATGTATTTGCAAAACAAAACATGAGTCAGAGTACTCATCAAATAATTTCCAGGAACGATTAATTTTGGCAAGAAGGTGAGCCTCAGCTTGGCTTTTTTTTATCGGTTGATTTAACGATAACGAAGTAAAATGGAAAGTTTGGCTATGTTTAAACTTAATGATGTTCTCAGTCTTAGCATTAGATGACCACTGAAAAGCAGCGGTATAAGTTTGAAGATCAACTTTAGCTTCCTCAGCAAATACAACACAATTAGGATCTGAAGGATTCCTGTCACAAGACCATCTACCGACCATGTCTTTTTCTACAATTGAAAGGAAAACTCCAATATTATGACACTCACGCATTGTAGCTTCGACTTTAATCACACGATTCCAAGCCTCAAGGGCATTATTTGTTGACGTAAGACCTAACGCATATCCTTCAAATCAACATTTTAACGATGTAGTCCATTCAGACGAAAAGTAGTCAAGGAAATTGCTCAAGCATTCAAGTTTTTTAGAACGATACTTCAGAAAGAAGAGTTTTAAAGCAGCATCGAAGATATCCTCGGATTCGCAAAGTTGTAGCTTGCCTAATCTGAGCTTTAAGATCGTTGAGTGTAGAAGAAAAAAACTGAGTCAACTTTGAATCGATTTTTCGAATGACATGGGCGAAGCACATTACTCGGCGTTCGAAGAAAGATGAAAACGCAGAAGAAAAACCATTTGTGATTCGGCTCCGTCTGCCACAACAATTTTAGGACAGTAAATGAATCCATCAAGAACCTTAGATGCAACGTTTTTCAATGAATTGAATACAAAGGCAAAGTCCTCGGATGCTTCATGTGACGTGATGGCTAGACCGAATGGATGAAAATGCTTCATTCTATCTGTGGTACCGGTAAGCAGAACTGGTAACCCTAGGTAAATAAGTTTATGCGAGTTAGCGAGTGGTGAAAAGAATGCGGAAAGATTGGAGCTCAGAATCATTTACAGTTTATTCAAAGTTTGCAACAAAAACCTTATCATGATCAACTCAACAGCTTAAACAACCAAGAGACTTCTACCAAAAAGTCTTTACTTAAGGCTTCCAATTTACGTCTACCAGAGGGTCAGCTGTACAGCAGATTCTCACTCCCTTCGTATTCTATACTAGGAGATGGTCTAAGCCAGCAGCACCCTCATACGACAAGACTTAAGAAAAGACCAGTACAGTTTTGGTGACTGCTTTCTATCCATTTTTTAAATTAACTAATTAAAAACTTTTAATCTTAAAAAATAATTTTTCAAAATTAAATTATATTTTATAGCCCTTTGATCTACATGAGTCACCAATTTACTAAATTGGTTGAACCAATTTAACTAATTTAGCTATTTTATTTAAATTTAATTTAAAATTAAACAATGAAAACAATCAGAATTCAAATTTTCCGAAATTTTAATAAAATAATTTAGTTGTAATCATTGTGGCCAACATTGGTGTTCAATAGTTTTAAGTTGGTTATATCAAGTGATTGATTGATGACCACATCTTTGCCATTGTTGTTTCGCATGAATTCTCTTGCCAATACTTCACTTTTAAATTCATCCATGGTCAAATAGCATCCCTTTGACCAGTACATTAAAAACAAAGTTGTCTTCAAAACTAGAATTAATTACTTGAAAGTGTCTAGAGCCTTTTGGTTGCTCAAATCCATTGCGGGAATGGAAAAACCTTCTATTATTGAAGCAAACAACTTCACCGGGGTTCAGTCTGATGGCAGTCTTTGAAGTTTATTTAAGGAAATTTGATAACCATTTAAATAATTAAATTACAATGTTAGATTCGTCATTAATTGCCCTATAGAACTCAAGATAGGCTTCGTAGTATGATTTTATTTCATCCTTAAATGTGAAAAATGTGAAAAAGTTTGATTTGTCTTAAAAAATAAATATTCCACTTCAGTCAAGTTCCTGAGCGGTCCTTCGTTAGCAGGGCCCCAGTTAACACCAATTATCTTAATTTATATCTTTATATTTTTTTTGATGAAACAAAAATTTACCTTTTGCCTATGGTTTATTACAATATGAGGTTTTGAGTGCTGAATGAAAATTTTTCTACCCCTGTGATGGTGAATTTTTTGGAATGAGGCTGGTATTTTGGTCAAAACGTCGAACAGTCTTGACTGGTCGCGTCTGAACCGTTGGGCCACTTGGAAACCATCCACAAAAAGAGTTTCTCCTCCGACAACTGACTCATCAAACCTTGGCAAATACAATGAGTATAACCAAGACTAGACAACGCCATTAGCTTACTTTAGACAGTGTAGAAATTGGATTCCAGGTGGAGACTCGTAGTAGACCAAATCATTGTGAAATTCCAAAGGCTCGGCAGAATATGCCAAGTTAACCGGATTTACATCAACCTTAACATCAAATATCTCGCCATAAATGGTCTTTTCTAGTGGCGCTATCAATTCAACCAAATTTCTGATCATATTTTCCTTATTTGGAACATTTTTCACCACACATAAACCATATTCAGCCAAATATTTCATCCATCTTTTGAAATAAAAATAATTCTTTGTCTCTTTCAACTTAAAATTATCAAATACCCAAAAATTTTATCTTCATTTCTGGTTTCATTAGAAACAAACTCATTATAATCAAAAAAGCAAATATTTTCCAAGCTTTTAAAATATTTTTCGAAGTCAATGGCATTCAAAGATGGACAATTGTTAAGCAAGAAATTTATTGATAACAAACTGTCACATTGGTTCGATGTCTCGTCCCAAACTATCCTAATTAAATCGTCTTCACGGACTGCAGATTTAATTTTCAAATTATTTGGCATGTTTTTGATGGGAACTGTTCTTTGGCCAGTATTTGGCTCTCTACTCTTGTCTGATTGGCAATTAAACCTAAGCCAGTAAGGGTTAAATCTTGCCGAGATAAAAATTAAAACAAATAGAAGCATTTTTTTATGGCAATGGTTACTTTAAAATTTTTTCAGTTGCATCATGACTAACCAGTAGTTCTAGGCAATCGATTTTGTTAATTAAATCGATTAGAAGTATGTCCTTTGGATTCATTGTTGCTTTGTACCAATGAAGGAAAATGAATTAAAATTTTATAATTTTTTATAGAAAAACTAATTGTATGTCAATCAAAAATATAGTTTTTATACAAGGCTTTTGTACTAGCAAAATGGCACGATTTTTCTATTATTTATGGAATATGTGCTGCGTGATTTTTGTACAAAAATGAAAGATGACGAAATTTATTGAATGGTCAGAGTATTCCAAAATAATTGGCACTAATGGCCTTTCATTAAAAAATAGAATTAGGTAAATTAGCGTAAAATTAATTATCTTTTTATCTTTGTATTATTAAATTAACTCAAACAAGCTATTTTTTTTTATTATAGTCTAGGAAAAGATCTGATAATAATTTATTTTCTAATAAAAATTAAATCTAAAGACTCGTCTAATTGAATGGCACATATTATTCTTGATATTCGAGATAAATTTTTAAATTTTATAATTTAGAAAAAAGTCTGAAATAATATGATGAAATAATATAAATAAAATAACAAAATATTACTTTTGAGATACATGACATTGATATTATCTCTTACTTATCTATGTGCATCAGTTGAGAAGATAATGACTAAATGATCAATTTTTTTTTGATTTTTGAAAACCATTTCTCCCATGCTTCAGGGGTTGCTATCATCTTCGTCATTTATTAAAATCCGATGATTGTCCTTCAATTTCACTAAGTAATGATGACATGTTGGTGTTTCTTATTTGGTACAATTTGTTTGTTACAATTTAATGAATAACTTTTTTACATTAAGTAATAATTTAGCTCAAGTGTCAAGTGCAAGTTTCTGTATTTTTTACACCATCAAAAAATATTTCTCAAAAAGTGTCCAATTTTTCTGCTTCCTTAAAGATCAAGCATTTAAAGATCTAAATAATTCCAATGACAGTTAACCACCTCATTTCTTACACAACTATATTATGAATTTGATTTCTGGCCGCTTCGTCCAATTTGAGGATGTCCCTTTCAATCCATTGGTACTCGGAAAATTTATAATTAGACACTTAACATATTATTGAAGTTAATAAATAAAGATACTTTAATTTTTAAGATTAAGTGTCATAATTGATTCAAAAGGCGAAAAAATGAGCTTTAATTAGATACCTAATTCAAGCATAAAAAATTTTAATTGTAAAAAATTTTACAGTTTGATTCTAACTTTTTGTGACATACTGTATGAAATTATTTAAAATTATTTTTCACAGCTATGATACCATTTTTTATATTTCAAGGTTAATCAACAGGCTAGTGCCCATGTCATAAAGACCGATTAACACTCTATTTATTTAAATAAAATAAATTTTTCTAATTAAAAATTAATTTTTCAAATAATCATTTAAAAAAGTAAAACATTGAAATGTTTAAATTAAATTTTTTGAATCTTTTTTTCAAAATCTATGAAAATTAAATTGATATTATTAAAAATTGAATGCTTAAATGTTGTAAATTTCAACATTGATCTCTTGATCACAAAGTAATTTATAAGTCTTGAGTAGAAAAATCCAAATGTTTTTTCACCATTTACTGATTTTGAAGTTGGTTCTATCAGATTCTCACTGTTCCTTAAATTATATTTTAAATTTCTTGAGTCATTTTTATTTAAATTCTGCCTTAGATTCTCAGGAGAATTACGAAAGTATAATGTTTAATAAGCAAAAGAGAGCATTCTATCAAGTATTCTATGTTGGAATGCATATAAGCCATACTTTTCTAAGAAGTTATTAATATCATTAAAATTATTTACATCAAATTTGAACCTAAACAATTTAAATAATGTTAAATAATAGCTCTTGGCCAATTTGATTATAGCCTCTTATGAGAAATAGCATAAGAGAGTCGAGCAATAATCAAAATAAGGCAATATAAACGTCTTAAAGAACTGTATTTTTACAGAGGTTGATAGATAGAATAGTCTGTTAATGCTAAAGTTAATTAATAAAGATACTTTAATTTTTAAGATTAAGTGTCATAATTGATTCAAAAGGAGAAAAAATGAGCTTTAATTAGATACCTAATTCAAGCATAAAAAATTTTACAGTTTGATTCTAACTTTTTGTGACATACTGTATGAAATTATTTAAAATTATTTTTCACAGCTATGATACCATTAATGAAATAGACAATTGAACAAAAAAAGAGATTAAATAAAGTAAATATTTAATTGAATTTGGAATGAACTTATGAAACAAAACATTTACTCTAAAAATTTGATTCATTTATTATTTTAAATTTATTGTTACTATAAAATAAGATAAAAATAGTTTTATTTTTTTCTATTTACAACTTCTTTTCTTAAAGTTTCTGCCAGAGCTTTTCTGGCCTCGATTTTTTTCCGCTCTTGTTCCGACTCTGGCAACGAGTGCTGAATATCAGCAGGATCGGCTCCAGACAATACGCTCCGAGCTGCTCGTGACGACATTGGCCTTTCGCCCGTTCTCCTTGATTCTTTGACCAACTCATCAATTTGTTTCTGTCTCTCAACTCTTTTCCTTTCGGCCAAAATGTCCCTTTGTCTTCTCATAAACTCGGCTCTTCTCTCAATTTCACTTTGACTTAAATTACCACCAGTTTTCTAAAATTTAAAAAGTACAAAAACTTTTCAAACCTTGGTCATTTACCTCCAAGACCGACTGGGCCATCTCATTAACAACATTAGCTCTTTCCTCATCATTTTTTCCAATTTTCATATTCTTGAACTCGTCTTCAACTCGGTATTTTCTAGCCGATATGGGACGATCAGTGGTCGGATTTTTCAAATTCTGTTTCAATAATTTCCTGTTCAAATGCTCTTGCTGGTCAAGTTCGTCATTCAGCACATCCACCAAATCATTTGACTTGACCAATTTTTTGGCAATTTCGTAATCTTGAGACTTATTTCTACCACCTACCATTGAATCATATTCATCAGCAGACTTTTTTATTACCAGCTCCATTATTTTATCATCATCATTTGTGGCCTCGCCATTTCCAGATTTAATTATGCCCAACTGGTACTGCAACAGAACTAATGCTTGAAGTTCTAGCTCTATATTTTTGCGTACCATCAACGACTTGAACATTCGAAAATTTTCAGCTGACCAAATTTGTTCGAATAATTCCTTTTTAAATTTTTTTTTTAATAAAATTAAAATTTATTTAAATAAAAATTGATATTAAAGTTAATAAATTTTTAAATAATTTGTACCAAATAGGTCGAGTTGTGGTTCAATGTGCTGGTTCGCTTACAAGCCCTGAGAAACTGGTTGTAAGAAACACCAATGTCAAGCAAAAAGGTATTGATCAGAGTGTCTACCAAGTCTTTGTACTTGAGGTGAACGTCAATAAATTCAGTGGGAACCCTTTCTAAATTTGCATCATCATCGTCATCATCCATTAATGTCCCGCCCGACCAGGAATCATTTGGACTGAAAACTTTCAAGAGTTGACAACTGAGTAAAGTAGAGTTTAAGATTAATTACTTGAGCAATTGGACTCAAAAAAATGCTGAATGGGAATTGACCAAATAGGACTGGACAAGAAGCCGAGAATGCTGTCAAAGAGCCATTCATCTTCTTCTTCGCTGCTGTTCTTAGCCAAAACTTTGGATCTTGAACTCATTTCAAAACTTAAAATTAAATATTCAAATTTTAAATTTATTTATTAAAAAAAAAAGTTAGCTATTAAAATAATTATCATAAATTTATTAAGAATAAATGACGGTAAGAGCCTTAGCAACAAAACCAAGAAATTTGTTGCATAAGACATTTTCATTTAAATTATTGATTTTTATTATTTATTTAAATACTTGGTTATGTAATTTTTTATAAAGGATATTTATGTAATTATATATTTTAAGGTGAGATTAAAATAATTAAAATAATACTTAAAATTTTATATATTTTTTATTTATTTTCTCCTTGAGACACACTAGATCTTTCCACTGTATTTTTTATATGAGTTCCTCCCATTATAAGTGCATGTCCAAGCCATGGTAACTTTTTATTCTTAATGCATTGGATCATTGGTTCTGAATTTGCTCGTTTCTATAGTTCATCTTTTGACAAGTTCAAGTTTAGTTTTCTTGCTGTACCATAGTGACTATTGGCTTGCAAAAGCATTTTGCTTTTGTTATAGTTATAATTTTTATGTGTTTCCATAGCTGTACTGATGGCCCAGAAACCAATTCCCGTTCAGATGTTAATTAGGATGATATCGGGATTCCTGACTGGATTCCGAGTCTTTTTTAGATTTAGACAATTTTCTTAACCAGTTCAGTAAGAATCCTAAGCCAATACGGTATAGGATCCTATCAGAAATTCTTTAAAGTTTTCAAAAGTTGATAGGATTTCATAGGATCTTATTAAGTTCTTTGAAATTCAGAAATCATTTTTATTAATTGTATTTCAAGAAAATAAAAATGAGTCAAACAGATTCATTCGAAATGCCAGACGATTCTTTATCTACAAAAATAAATTTAAAGTTAAAAATTAATTTTAAATCATACAAAATTTGAGATGATGTTTGAATATTAGAAGCATTCTTATTCCAAGAAGACAGTTTGAAAATAGAATTTAGAATTCCAATAAGGATCTCTTAAAACTCTCAAAAAATCTTGACCAGATGGGAAAAATAAGAATTTAGTCAAGATCTTTTTAGGATCCTATTAAGAATCTTGTTCCTATTAACTCCTAAAAGTTCTTACAAGATCCTAGTTAGGAATTGTTTACTGGGGTTCTTCACAAGTATGTGAATTATTTGTGTACCTACTAACCTAAAAAAGTTCTATCAATTTAACTATCTTTGGTAGTCCATAAGATTTTGATATCTTTTAGAGTTTCTCTGTAGATTTTGTTCCAGGTTTCTTATATATTTTAAAACACAAATTTACAAGTCTACGCATCACTATCTCTTCTAAATCTTGCTTGTTTTTTTCCAAAGTATATCATCCAAAGCGCTTCTTATTTCTGCCAGAATAACCACATCAGTAAACATGTCAACAGATTAATGTTGTGAAATCTCTTTAGATTCTGGTATACTTGGAGCATATTTTTAGTGATTTATCCATCTCTTTCTCTGGTCTCTTTCATTATTTAAGATGTCCTTAATTATCTTTTAATAGTGCAATTTTTAGTATTTAAAACTTTTCACAGCTTATCAATTCATGGTAAAAAAATCAAATTTTAATTTTTTTAAAGTGAGTGTTTTTGTACGCTTCTAAAAGTCTTTAAAATAAATAAATATAAAAACTAAAACCAAAATAATTGCTCAGAATATTCTCTGGTTTCTGAATCTGTATAGAAAAGTATTTGTTGAGAGGTAAATAAAAAAGCAGATACAAAAAACTGAAAAATTGCCTAAAAATTGCCGATTTTTCGGCTAAATTAGTTTCAAATTTTTTTCTCCTTTACTATTCACATCAAATTGTAGAAAATTCATTTCTCTACATGATGATATGTCGCATTATGAAACTTTATATGTTTTTCGATTACGTGTAGACACTAACATGAGACCATCTTTTCAGTGGGTCACTTCAGATCCCTAGTTCAAAAAATTTTTTTTAAGGTTTTCTTATTTGGAGAATCCAAAAATGAGGTCTATTTTATTCGATTAAGATAATGTGGAAGTTTTGCACCGCGCGAACCTTATCTTCTCAATTATACAATTTTTTAAAGCGATTAAAGAGATAAAGTAATAAATTTTGGCATTGTGAAATTTGGAACAAAAAACAAAAACAATATATCAAAGATGCTAAGGCTGAAGTTCTGAAAAAACAAAACATGCTCTGTAAGTTGAAACACATGGTATATCTTTTGTACACAAAGTTCTAATCATAATATTGGTGGTACAAAGGATGTACCAAGTGCTACAATTCACGGAACATGATTTGCTCCTTTTGAACTTGAGCCTTGGAATTTTTGAAATTTTGCTTTTGTTTTTTGTTCCATATTTACCAATGCCATAAATTTCTTGGTTTAATCTAGCTTTGTAGAAAAGTCAAACCAAACATTGTGATAAGTCATATTCTAAAGACAATTTTGTTTCCTAAATTCAAAATTTAGTCAAAAAAACACTCTTGACCAGCTCAAGGTAGCTTAAAAATTCTACTTCTTAAAAGTTCTCATATTTACGTAGTGAAGCCATTATCATTGTCGCTCTTTTGTGAACAACTTTCAATTCAAAATTAAAAGCCAAAAGAGATACCAAGAGTTTTTCCTTTCAAGTTTTTATAGCAAAATGGTATTGCCATATTTTGGTTTTTTATAATTACATTTATTAAATAAAATAAATGATCATATCCTAATTTTTATATTAAAAAAATTTTAAATTATAAATTAGAAACTAAATTTTTATTCAATTTTAATCAATTAAATGGCAAACAAAAATATTAATTGATAAATTAAACGATGGAAAGGAAAAGTTCATTAATAAATTAATTAAATGAAAGATTTACAATTTTTTTCAAATATCAGAAATTTAAACCGCTACTTAACAACATATTTAAAAAATATTTAAGATTTAAAAAATTTGCTTTTAACTAGAGCATTGGTTTGGTCGACATGAAAGCCAAAGCCAAATAGCTCACTTTGATTTTGGACAAGACGAATTGACAAACAATGAAATAAACAATTTTTAGCATTGTATTTTCCCACACATCTGATCCAGCTATCTCTGACCAATTTTTCCAGCCCACGATCTATTTCAAAAAATACACAATGTATTCTTCCTACTGAGTCCTTCAGGGAAAACTCTCTAGCTCCGGTATTTTCATCTTTGCTTACAGTGCTGTCCAATTGGCCTTTTTTAGACATAAAATAAAAATTTCTTAATACTAAATATTTCTGGTAATTACCAATTATCTCAAAAAAATAGGAACCAGGCAAACCATTTTCACCTAATTTATTGCTGAGTGCATTTTTTTCAAGTATTTCAAATCTATTGGAAAAAATTTGCATTGTCTTGGTCGTTACTGACCAGACTTTCAAGCTCTTGGAATCTGCCTGATCGACAGCTTCTGCCGAAGGGCCTGATTTGGACTGATTTCTTAGAATGTTGGTTCTATCCTTCAGAATACCTTTGCGCTCTGGATTCGCCTTCATCAGCGTTGGATACACAACTCCTTTTCCACTGACCACATTTTTGATCCTATTTGGATTTATTCTAATTGAATTTAAATAATTATTGTGCTCATAGCTTTGGTTTATGGTGGCTGTTGAGCTGGAAATGGTTCTATTTTGGGAATAGGGATGAAATCTTCTGGAATCGTTGGCTTGCATTTCAAAGATACAAAATTAACCACGCGCTAAATGTAAAAAATTCAATTTTTAAAAATAATAGAAAAAACAAAATATTTAAATAGATTTATTTAAGAAAATTTTATGCTAAACTTTTCCTAAAATTCGAATAAAAATTAAATAAATTCAAATATTAAAACTATTTGTATATTTTTGATCATTTTGGTTGATGTCTTTGTGCATTTCAAGACAATTCTCCTCGTCAAATTGGTGGCTACTAAGGGTCGAGTACCGGGTTTTGGCTGTTGTTTTTTTTAGATAATTAGTCATGCAGATAAAAGAGCAAATGCTGATGGTGATCCCAATTGTGGTACCCGCAAGCACGTCTGTTGGATGATGCTTGTTGTCTGCTATTCTGGACAGGGCTGTGAAAAATGCCATTATAAATAAGCTTATCTGAGCCATTCTTGGCAAAAGACCAAAATTTCTGCACTTCCAAGTGTAGTTGATGAACAAGACTAAAAAAATCATGGAAAAAAATGAAAGAGATGAGTGTCCTGAAGGAAAAGATAGCCTGGACTCTTCAACGCTTTCGCGATCCTCGTTGGTACATTTGAAATCGACCTCTGGTATCAGGAATGTCTTGTTAGATTTGCACAAATGCACATATGGATTTATATCTGGCTTGCACACATCTATAAAATTTGGTCTCAATCGGCCAACTACAACTTTACCAAAATCGGTTATGATTGCGGTCGATAAAAGACCAAACAAAAAAGATCCACAACTTATGTATAAATTTCCGATTTGTTCTGGAAATTGGAGAATTTTCTGATTCAAAAATCTGACTTTGTAGATAATAATTGACTTTTTTTTGTGTCTAGATTTTCTGGTAAAGATTGTCTTGAAGATTTCTGTTCCAATGATGATTACCAACGGCAGGACCAATGACAGAAATATAAGATTAAAATTGGAAACCGTGGATGGTTTAAATGGCATATTGACAGAATAATCATTGCAGTAAAAGCTTGACTTGAATGGTTTTAGAAATAATTTTATAAAATAGAATGACAAAAATAGAGCTAAAATAGATCCAATATCAAAAATAAGCTTTAACCAATGTACAGTTTCATTCTCGTTCATTATTTTAATAATTTAATAATCTAAAAAATATTAATTTTAATTTTTCGGGTAATATTTAGAAAAAAAACTAGTTAAATTAGTAATTTTGAAAAAAAATGACATAATTTTTTGCCACGTGATTATTGTTCTTATTTAGCTTAAGATATTTGTTACCTTAAATTGTTTAGTAATCAAATTTCAACACGGACAATCAAATAGAAACAGCTATAAAATTTTAAATCGATATTTGTTGACAAAAAATTATTAATTTCAATTAAATTAAAAGAATTTCAAAAATAGATATTGTTTTTAATCTGCGTCAATCTATTATTTTAAAAAAGGATAAAAATAAATTATAAAAATAATATTTTGGGTTAGAATTGAAGATTTTTTTATCGATTTAAAATTTATTTTACTAAAAAAAACTATTGCAAACAAGAGCTATATTTTTAAAAGATTTGTCTTAAATTTAAAATGTATGCCAAATGTCAAACGAAATGCAAATTTTAATAAAGATTTAATAATTCCTATGCTTGAAATTATTGGTCAGACAAAAAATAAATATTTAAAATTTTATTTAAATTTATATGAACTAGAAATGGTTCATATTATAGTAATTAAGATAAATAAAAAGTCGTTAATTAATGAATTTTATTACAACTACATAAACAAATTAAAATTCAATAAAATCAAAATTTATTTGGATGTTGATAATAATGCCAATAGACCAGATGCGATTCCCATGGATAGAATATAGTTGAAAAGTGGTGTAAAATTTTTGAACAAAACGAACGAAGCGACCAGCAATATGAACAAGAACAAAATGTTATTGTAGAAAATAGAATAAGTTGTTGCTTCAAATTCAGCTATTTCATTTCGCTTTCTCAATGAACTAGTCGAAAAAAAAACTAGTTAAATAAAACTGTTTGGCTTAAATGCTATACACTTACCGATCGTCGTTTTTCTTATCTTTATCATCCTGGACGGTAGAATCAAGATTTTGAAATATTCTAGTGAAATTATCAAATTTAAAAAATAAATCTAATATTGACAGTTTTAACTTGAGCTTACTTGTGTTTGAGCACAAATTTTACATTTTTGTAAGCAAAGCTAATCATGTAGGCAGTTAGCAGAGTAACAATTAGATAAAACATGTAATTGCTTGTTGGTTCCAGTTGATGAATTTTCCAGTAAAGCCCTTTAAAAAACATAAGGGTGAATTGAGTTGAATTTCGAAAAACAAATGTAAAAATTACAGATGGGAACTGCAGCTACGATGGCAGCATTTCCGTAGAATAACGCGGAAGATTTGGTAGATAAATCCCGGCTGTAGTCTTGTAGAAGAGCTTCTTCTTCTTTGCTCAGATTTTTTGGTTTAGACGATTTGGCGGACATAGTTTTTTTTTTATATTAGCTTTAATTATTTTATTATCAAGAATATAAGTTAACGTTTTAAATAGTAGAAATTAGGATTTCAACGTCAGTTCAATACATCGCATTGACTGTACACATATTCGCTTTTTCCTTGAACTCAAAAAAATTAATCGAATCGACAAAAAAATAGTCTTGTATTTTTTTGCGAAAATTGTTCGCTTACTTAATAGCTTTAAAACATAAAATCTATCCAATTTACATATTATTTAATCTTTTATTAATCAAAATTTAAGAATAATAAATTTTTTAAATATATCTTGTTTATTTTGATATAATGATCACTATTTTTAAATGGTATTTGATACAATCTTATCTAATTGAATTTGTATTAATTAATATTCAATATTAATATTAATAAATTTTTAAATTTAAATCAATATAAATTAAATACGCTTTTATTTGGCAAAGATTTAATCACATATAATGAGACATTTAAAGATCAGTCAAATGATTAGATGTTGTCATGGAAACAAATTTTTAGCAAGACAAGTTCAAGTTAAAAATAATTCAAATTCTCACATAATTAAAGTTTAAATATTTTAAAGATTTATTCCTATATACTCAGATAGTCCTAATTTTAAACATTCAAGTCAAATTTTAAAGTTGATTTTTCACAAAATTTGGCACCAAAGATGAAAGTTCTGGAAACTTGGGTCGAACAAATAACAGATGAAGATACAAGGTAAAAATAAAATATTATTTGATTTGAAAAATGGTAAAATTTATAATAAAAAAAGTATAAATGATCTGTGTTTTGGTCCTGATGGCTCTAAGCTCATAGTTGCTGCCGGAAACAAAGTTCTTGTATTCGATCCATTGGATGGAAACTTGATAAAAAGTCTAGCTGGCCACAAAGAAACTGTTTATTGCCTTAGCTACGCTAAAGACGGAAGTTTGTTTGCCTCAGGTGGTGCTGACAAAACTGTCATCATTTGGACCACTGAATTGGAAGGAATTTTGCGCTTTCAGTAGATTTTAAATTGAAATTTTGAGTTAATTAAAAAACTAATTTAAAACACTTTAAAGACATAATGAAGCAATTCAGGGATTGGCATTCAATCCGATAACAAATGTTTTAGTCACATGTGCAGTATCTGATTTTGGCCTTTGGTCATCGAAAGAAAAATACGTGCCCAAGACCAAAGTGTTCTCAAGAATAACTTGCTGTGCATGGAGCAGTGATGGACAGTACTTAGCTTTGGGATTTTTCAATGGAACAGTGCAAATAAGAGACAAAAATGGGGACGAAAAGTTAAAGATAGAAAGACCTGATGCAGCCAACAGTCCAGTTTGGTGCGTTGAATGGACCAAGACCAAGAATTCCGCGGAAATTCTAGCCGTGGCCGATTGGAGTCAAAAGTTGTCATTCTATCACATAACAGGCAAACAGGTAAATATCTTGGTTAGTCGATTGATTTTTGGGCTAAATTGGCTTGAATTAAGGCCTACAAAGACAGAAAGTTGGGCTATGACGTGACTCAACTAAGCTGGAACCCAGATTCCGAGTACCTTATTGCTTCCGGGTCTAACAGACAATCTACAATCTACACCAATGAAGGTGTCAAGCTAAATACCATTTGTGAAAAGGACTCGTGGATACTCTGTGCTAAACAGAAGCCAGGCTCAAATTTTTTGGCAGTCGGCTCCCAAAATGGTCATTTAATAATGCTTCAATTGGTTATCAGTACAGTCCATGGCTTGTTTAAAGAAAAATATGCCTTTAGGGAAAGCATGACAGATGTTATTATTCATAACTTGATGACAGAGGTCAAAGTTCGCATAAAATGCAAAGATTTGGTGAAAAAATTGGCCGTGTTTAAAGACAATTTGGCAATACAATTGCCAGATAAAGTGGTCATATACGAAATAGATTCGAATGACCCCAAGACAATGACCTATAAGGGAAAAAAAAGCATATCCAAAAAATTTGATTGTAACTTGTTTGTCATCACCTCAGAAAATTTGATTCTTTGTTATGTAAGTAAACAAATTTATCCAAAATTAATAGAGATAAGCTATATAAGGAAAAAAACATGGTACATAAGAATTTTTTTTCTGTACAAGCTGGTATTTAAAAAAATGTATTTTGATAAAGTTTTGTGAAATTTGGTATAGAATTTAACAAGCCACGAAAAAGTTAAAAATTGGTTCTGTAAATACACCATGGAACAACATACAAAGTTCCATTTACTATAACATTCTTGCAAAACTCTGAAAATTTAGATACTTTTGAGCGAAGTGCTTTTTGCAGAGTTTTAGCCCAAAATTTTCAGCTAATGCAACTTTGTATGTTGTACTATGTTGCATTCATAGAACAAGATTTAAATTTTTTTAGAAAATTTTTTAAAATTTTTAATGGTTTGTCGTATTCCAGAGTACCAAATTTCTCAAGACCCTTAATTAATATTTTTTGAAAAATTTGTCAATATTAAAAATGTAAAAAATTATATCTACACAATAAATAATTAAGTTTAAGTATTTGTTTACTTAAAATAAGATAAATTGAAAATTTTTAAAGCGCATATCTAAATTTAAATTAAATTGGAAATGTAATGGCATTTTTTTTAGCCAAAAATTTTGCCCAAGTGTAATATAAATTAAGGTTATTTAGTCATGTGAGGTTATCTTGGTAACATGTATTGTCATTTGTTTCAGCTCTCAGTTTCAATTGGCCTTGTTGAAGTTTTCTTTCCTTGAGTTGTCCAACAATCCTTATAAAAACTTTTGTAAAAATTCCACATTTTTCTTAGCTTAGTTCTGGTCATAGATAATCTGAATTTTGAAAGAATTGTATCTCTCATGACCAACTTTTTTTAACTTGGAAAAAATAACAAAAAAAAAGATAGAATTATTTAGGTAAGTTTGGCAAAATTTGGCAACTAGATTTTTTTCGTTATTCATTATTTTAAAAAAAACAAATTTTTTTAAATCATCTCTATAAAAATTGAGCTAAAAGCTAAAATTTAAAAACAATTTTGATCACAATTTTTTTGTGTAGGAGAAAAAGCTCGAGTGTCTGAACCTGAAAGGTGAAAAGATCAGAGAGTGGCAGATGGAATATTCGGTGCGTTATTTAAAAGTTATTGGAGGACCTGTTGGGAAAGAGGGAATTGTAGTCGGCCTACGCAGTGGTCATGTATTTCAGATATTCGTAGATAGTGCATTTCCTGTTCTATTAATCAAACAAACTAATCCAATCCGATATGTGGATTTGAGCAAGCAACGACAAAAATTGGCAGTGATAGATGAAAACTTGACCCTGTTTGTCTACAATTTGAAGAATGGCGATCTTATTTTCCAAGAGCCCAATGCCAATAGTGTCGCATGGAACAGCATTTATGAAGACATGCTGGCTTTTTCCGGAGGAGGAAATGTATCCATTGTTGTCTCAAATTTCACTCCTCAAAAGCAACGATTACAGGTAATTTATCGAATTAGTAAATAAAGATAAAATAAGATAATTAATAAAATAAAATTTATTAAAAAAATCTAATTTTTCACGTCACTGGTCATTTGAATGAAAATTTTTTACAAAATTAAGGGAAATGTAGTCGGTTTCAATGGTTCATTCATATTCTTTACCAATGGAATAAATGTTTCCTCAATAGAAGTGGCTCATTCGAATTCAATGGCACAGTATTTGGAAAAGAGCATGTTTAAGTAAGGCGAAAATGTTCTTTGGGAAAAAAAAAGTATTTTGTTTATTTTTAAAGAGAGGCTTACGATGTAGCTTGTCTAGGCGCTACACACCATGACTGGGAAACCCTTGGTCTCTTGGCCTTGGAAAATTTACATTTAGACATTGCCAGAAAGTCCTTTATTCGAATAAAGGACTATAAATTTTTGAATCTAATTTACAACATTTTGGAAATGAAGAAACAAGGTGGCTTGAAGAATGATGTAATTTTGGGCTTTTTTTACGCCTATCAGTCAAAGTTTACCGAGGCGGCCAAGTCGTTCCGTAAAGCTGGTGATGAAAATTTGGCAATGCAAATGTTCACCGACTTGAGGATGTTTGACATGGCCAAAGAGTATATCAGTGGGGCCAATATGGACAAGAACAGCATTATGCTAAAGCAAGCTGAATGGTCGCTGCAGAGTGGAGACGCCAAAACAGCCGCTGAGTTGTACATAAATGCGAGACAATTTGGCAAAGCGATAGATTTGGCCGGCAAGAACAATTGGTCTGACATGCTTTTGGAAATAGTGAGAAAGCTGGACAAAGCAGATACAGAATCTCTGAACAAATGCGCCGAGTACTTCAAAAAAATGAAGCTGTTCAATTTTGCTGGCGAGGTTTATGAAAAAATGGGAAATATTAAAGAGCTTATTGAGCTGAGAATAGCTTCGAATCAATGGGAAGAAGTTTTTGCTTTGGCTAAGAAATACCCTGATCTTAACAACATGGCTCACTACAAGTATGGACAATGGCTAGCCGAAAATGATAAATTCGAGGAAGCACAAAAAGGTTTTTTAAATTTTCGACTTTTTTTATTTAATTAAGACAAAAATTAAAAATTATAGGCCTTAAAAATTTAATTTCTTTTTTTTTCCGTCTACCAGTCTTGTTATATTTTGTTTTTAATCTTATGTACCATATGTGCCATACCAAGAATTTTTTAAATTCAATTGTTTCATATGTGAAGAATTGGAAAGAAAAGTGATTTGGTAATTCACAATACCATAATGAAAAAAACACCAAGCTGTTCATAATGATCAAATTAAAATGATCATGCTCAAAATTTTTAACAAAAATAGGTTTTTGTATATTTTTGGACAGAGAAAATTTATTACAAAATCACATTTCTAAATTAAACACTCATTGTTAAACTTAAGTCTTTATATCTGCAGATATCTGCCAAAATTTTATGCATGCAGAATTTAACATTTCTTGTTACACATAAAAATCTATCTTTGAATTAAAAAAAATCCTTAAAAAGTTAGCAAAAAATAATTTTAGGGCATGATCAATATTTGATCATAAACTTCAATATGCCGCTTCTGGCTTCTTTTTTCAAACATCAAAACCTCTGCTTGTAAGACTCTTAATAATTTTCAATAACATATTTAATAATGATTACCACAAATTGAATAACAAAATAATAAATTTATTAAGAAAAGATCTAATATAAGCGTACTTTCCAACAAAATAAACACGTACATAAACGCTTTTCTGATATAATAAGTTCCAGATAAAATTCTTTAATATTTAAATTGTTTATAACAGTCTTTTCGTTTGTTAGTTTATTCCAAAAAGGATAGTCAATTGTAGTAGTCTTTCTATTTTTGTTATTGGGAATTTGAAAGATCCCAGAATCATCGCCAATATATGGTTTGCTATTGCAGTCACATTTTTGATTTGAGAGTCACTTCGGTTATAAATACCTAAGTCTGACACGTAAAACTTGGCATTTATCAATATTCAGTGATCTTGACAGTCTAAATTTGGTGCCTAAATCCGATTGTAGACTAAGGATCGAGCTGAAACTTTTGATAAACGATATAATTTTTGTACCATCTGCATAAGCTTCACATTCATTAATGTAAAAACCCCAATACTGAGCCCTGAGGCACTCTAATTATCACATCTATCCAATTTGAACATGTTTCACCAAATATCGCTTTGTGACTTGTACCCTTCAAAAATTATGTGATCAATCATACGTTCACCATAGCCATTAAAACTAAGCTTATACAAAAACTTATCATAAGAAACTCTATTCAATGCTTTAGCACAATCTGTGTACACCAGATCCACCGAAAAGCCTTGATCTTTAGTAAAATTGTTTCTAGCAGATTTGTCAAGCACGATTTACCTGGCAAAAAACTATGTTGTCAACAAATGTTCTAGCATTACATCTTTTACTAGGCTCTCAAATATAAAGCATTTAATTTAGAAACTCTCTTGTGATATGGAATAGCAAAAGCCTGTCTCCAAAGCTATAGTAGTTGTCCAGTTTGAATCAATTTCTTGAAAATAAGCAAAAGAGGAAGAACAATTGATGCTGCACTCACTCCTGCACAAATTTTATCTGGCTCCATATCTTTGTTAATGTCCATTTTTTTAAGTTTTTCTAAGATTTTACCAACAGTTATTAGACACTCAAGATCTGAATCCTATTTAGTTGATGTCTTGAATTCAAACATAGGAATACCTCATGAATTTTCGGTACTAAAAGATCATTCTAGATTGCTATTATTATATTTTTATTAAAATATCTATAATTAAGTTATTATTAATATTTTTGTTTAGCTTTCAATGAGGCTGGATTTAAAAAAGAAGCTATCAAAGTTCTCGAAGAGCTGACACTTAATGCTGTAATTGAAAACAGATTCAACGATGCCAGCTACTATTATTGGCTTTTGTCAATGGAATATCTTCAAATTGCTAGTGGTAATTTACTGTTGTTTAAATAAAATTAATAATTAACCAATAATTATAACAATAACACCTAATTAAGAAATCGTGCTGATTTATCTTTTCAAATTTTTTCATACTTTAAAAATTACTTTTTTAATTTTGCTTTATTAAATCTTTCAAAAAAAGTTTCAATGCAAAGCTCATTAACCACAATGGTAATCACAATAATAAAGTCTTTATTCAATTATCTATTATGAGTTAAATTTATAAGAAGTCTATTTACTTGGAACTGGTATCAAAGAGTTTAACTAAAACAAGGTTAAGTGACTAAAAAATGATTGTCATTTCATAAAATTATATTTTTTCATAGATAAATTGTGCATCACTTTTTAAATTAAATTAATAATTCAATTAAATAAAATTAATAATATCTTATTATATTCAAAAATTTTCAAATTTGATAAAATTTATCTAGATGAGCCAGATGACCAAGTAAGAGCTAAATCTCTAAATAAATTCAACGAATACCAACGCTTGGCCGAAATTTACTACACCTATGAGCACATACATCGCTATGTGGTAAAACTTTGGCAAAACATATTTTATTTTCTCAAGCTAACTTGAAATTAAGGCCGAACCTTTTACGGAACACTTGCCGGACACTCTCTTCAATGGGTCTAGATTTTTGTTCCACGAAATTAGCAAGGAACAGCATATTCCTGTGGGCATTTCCAAATTGTAAACTTAAACAAAACAATCCTTTTTTATTTATTATAAGTAAAAAATTTAAAGCAAAATTTTGTACACTGGTGCAAAGATTTCCAAAGACATTCAAGCTTTCAAATTTTCGAGAAATATCCTAGAGCGAATGGACGAGGTAATGGTGCCACACAAGTTTACAGACGAAATCGAGCAACTTTCAATGAGCATAAAAGCCAAACCATTCAAAGACGATGAAGAACTTTTGCCATTGTGCTACCGCTGCAGTCATCACAATCCACTTCTTAATCCCAAAGGAAATTGCTGCGGCAATTGCGGACAACCTTACGTATTTTCATTTGCATCATTTGAGTCATTGCCATTGGTCGAATTTGTCATACCAGATGAGATAAGCGATGAAGAGGCTTTGTCTCTAATAGACTTTGTGCCCAATAGTCAATTTGACAAGGATGCCGAGATGAGAGAAAGAGAAGCAGTGTACGGAGACCTGAACACAGCAAGGGGCTCAACCAACCGTCTGGTAATA
Organism: Brachionus rotundiformis; assembly: GCA_016802295.1. NCBI lineage: Eukaryota > Metazoa > Rotifera > Eurotatoria > Ploima > Brachionidae > Brachionus > Brachionus rotundiformis. Next base: position 316,410 of record JAESIW010000207.1, read on the forward strand.
GGTGAGCAAAAGGCAAGCAGCTCTTTGGCTAAAGATCCATTTGTGGCATTGATGAAAAAATATAGTGTAATTTTTATAAATTAGAATGGAGACTTTTCCTAAATTTTTTTTAAAGACAAACACTGGTGAGTATCGGCCGGTGATAGTTAATCGAGAGGTACTGAGAGCAATCGACCCGACCCATGTGTTTATTTGCAAATGGCCTTCTCCATTAAGATGGAAATTTTATAAGATAATTCTGGCTAATGAACCTATTGTAAAATGCAATTTTTGTAATAGAGTGAGCTTTAATTAAGAAAATTTTTTTATTTTAATTAAAAATTTCTATTTAGTTTTTTCATACTGATGATTTTGAATTGAGTATTCTTCAAAAGGGACATTGTCCATTCTGCAGGAGATCAAAAAGCAATCTAATTTAATTAGATATTTTTTTAATTATTATTTTTTCTATTCATTTAAATTAAATAAAAATTTTGAACTATTATGAAGATTTTGAGATAATTTATTTTTTACATTTTTTAAAAAATACAATTAAATAAATTTTGAAGTTATGTCGAAGTATATTTGATGACAAAGAGCGATGTACATTGATGTGAAATCGATTCACAGATTCATTATGATTTTACATCAATTTTAAATTAAATTTAAATTAACAAAATAATTTATTGGTAGATATAAAATGAGAAAATTTTTAATTTTAGTCATATAAATTGGATTTTAATTTCAAGTTTAATTTTAATTTTTATTTAAACCGTAGACCCTTGCAAATAAGCGCCCCCAAAATCGTGTCTTTATTGAAGAGTTTAAGCCTTTAGATGATAAAAAATTTTCTTCAAATTAAATAGTTTTTAGAGATCTAAGTATGCTTTACAAGGAAGCAACATAGATAGAACTAAGCCACTTTTGATTAGGTTTAAAAAAGGGTTCTGAGGGGGGCACTTATTTGCAAGAGTTAACGGTATTCAAACTTTATAATATGTGCTTTCTTTTTAGTATTGTTTTTTTTATATACTCTCGCTTATATTGGAGACATAGATCGAAGACTTACATTTGGACATTTTAATGATAAAATTTGGAAATTATCCTAATCGGCTGTGAAGTTCATTTCAATTCGATCGTTTCAATTCAGAAAAATTTGAATTAATTTTTTACTATAAGAAATAATTTAGTTCTGTAAAATGTTTAATGTTTAAGCAACTTTGCTTAATCCGAAAATATATGTCTGCAAAAACTTTGCAAAGTAAGTGCACAATTGATTTGAGTACTTTTAAATGGCGTGCAAAATGCATAAAATTGCAGAGTATTTTGCAGACTTATTTCACTATATTAAGCAAATTTGCTTATAATTGAGCATCTTGTAGAACTAAATTATCTCTTTTAGTAAAATAGTTATTCAAGATTTTCTCAATTGAAATGATCGAACTGAAGCCAACTTTTCCTAATAGCTTAATTACATTTAAGCTTATTTCTTTCAATCTGTTAATGTAATATTCATCCTAACAATTTTTATAACTCTCTAACATCTTATTTCTTAATTCTAATTTATGTACTAGTTCTCTAATTTTTTCATGAGCAATGTCAAGATTTTCTTCTAACTGAATAAATCTGTCCTGATATAATCCTTTTTCATTATCAAAAGAAGAAATGATAAGGTTTTGTGAATTTTCAATATTTTTTACATGAGGATTTTTTTGGATTTCATATTGTTCACCCAGTTTAATCCAGACTTGCGCAAAAGTCAAAAAAAAGTCTTTAAAAAGTCTAAAATTAATTTTTAATTTTTTTTAAAGTCAAGTCATTTTACTTGACTTGAAATTTTAATTTAAAAAAAAAGTTATCAAAATTGATTTGAAAAGAAGTGCATTTAATGCAAATTAAAGTTTCTTTGAATTAATTCTGATCCGGAAACTTAAGAAAAAATCAACCATTAAGCAAATTTGGTAAAAGTCTTAAGTCAATCTTGATCTGTGTGGTAAGTTGATGTAACCAGATCTAGAAAAAAGCTTTTCGACTGGTCCTTAAGAAGCATTCCTTAGCAAGCAAAAATTTTAGTGCAAGTGTTGAAAGACCCGGTAACTTTGACATTGTTTCTCATCCAAAATCTTGCATCATCTTCGCAAAAACTAGCATTTTTGTATTTCTCTAACTTATTAAAAACTTTCGTCGTTTTGTTGGCGTTTTAGCAGACTTGATTCTGATTTGAATCGTGATGTGATTTCTATCATTAATTAACAAGTCTTTTAGACTATTATTCACAAGTCTGAAATTTTCAAATGCTGTATTAGCTCTAACAAACTCGGTACATTAAGACTAAGAGTTGAGTGTAGATCGTCTTAAATTTCATTTGTATCAAACTCGAATAGTTCTAAAATATTTATAATTTAAGCGAGTCTTGATTGCTCATTTCAAAATAAAGCAAATTTAGTGTTTCAATTAGATCGGTCAATTTTTTTACAAACATGGCCCGTAATCACTTTGATCATCTCACTATTCCACCCTAATTTTATTGGTTTTGGAATTGGGTTATATTGCGTAATTGTAGCCAAGTTGAAAGAGAAATCTTTTTTTCCATATGCTTTGCTGAAATCTTTATGCATTTTTTTATTATTCTTTTGACGTTGTTGATTTTTATAAGGCTTTTTTTACCAGAAATTGGGGAGAACATCTCAAATGCATCTATCCTAGTTCAAAAATAAATCAAATATTTGAACAATCATCATTTACTATTCTGAGACTTTTCACCAAACCCGAACTCCTCAGAAATTTTTTCTATTTCTCTTTTAATACCGGTTTCAAGCTTTGAAATCTTTTTACAGCGAAGAACATGTTTTAAATGCAAAATTTTCGTCTAAGTGAATTGATATTCCAGGAAACGACTTTAATCGTCGATCTGTCCAAACATCTTTTGTAGCGAAGCAAACCGTATTTTTTATTAATAATAGTCTTAATCAGTAATACATTTGGCCTTTCGCTTTATCTTGCAATTTTATCAAACTTTTTTCCTCGATGTTTCCATTTTTTGCAAATAAGTGACATGAGAGTGTGAAACGGTTCAAATTCAACTAAACGATAAGGAAGTCCATATCGTTTTCTCAAACCCTTTAGAAATCAAATTAAAGATAAAAATTGAGATGGTGCTGGTCTACTTGTATTAATTAAGAAGAATTTTAAGTGTCTAAATTATAATTTCTTTGATGATATTTCAGCAATCTCAATCGAAATACATTAAGATAATTAGAAAAATTAATTTTCTTTTAAGCTATAATGCATCCTTCTTTGGAAACTTGCTCTTTTTTAATTTTTTGGAGCAGTTTATTTTAATTAATGATCCTAATAAAAGACTGGTTCTTGTTGGTGGCCTAAATATGAATCTTTTAAACGAAGATATTAGTTTTAGAGAATTTCTTAAAAACTTCTCTCTAAAACAATTAAAAATCCACCAACAAGAAGAGGTTTAAATTAGGGTTAGGGTATCAATGTTAAGTTGAGTCATTAAGATTATATTAGAAAGAAAGATTTTGATTTTATTTAGTCTAAATGAGGTTGTCCTAATAGTGATCACAAATTTCTTTAAGGCTTAAATCTTGTTTCGACAAGAATTAACCTGAAATTATTTTGTTTGATATTTTCGTCTAACACAAATTTAGAAAAATAAGAAAAATATAAAAGCTGGATAGAATAAGAAATTGTTTAATCATACAATTTTAACTAAAACATAACCAACCTTATTTTGGAAGAGTTTGGTGAAAAATTCCGCCTTGACCTTCGTTCATCCAAAAAAATGTGCGATCAAATCTCAAGATTTAAACATATTCTCTTCGATATTGATTATATAATGTAATTGAAAAAATCACCATAGGTTCAAAATTTATCCAAAGAAAATCTTATTATTCTAGCTCTCCTTTTACATGCTAATACAAAGCTCTTCAAACAAAAAGAAAATTTTTTTCCTTTTTTAAATTGGAAAAACTTGAAACTATGTCTATAAACACTGTAAAATAATAAAAGCAAGAAAAAAAATTTAGTATAAAATATTATATTTATTACATGATTTAAATTAATTTTATCCAAAGCTATCCGAATAAGACTCGCATAGTTTTTAAAAAGGATTATATGCAGTTGGTTAAGGACTATAAACTCCAATTTATAATTGTGTTACTTTGATTAATTTTTCTTAAATACATGTTGACTTGACGGTTTTCACTTTTACAGACATGGATTTATTCAAAGTTTTAAAAAAAAATACATGTTTTTCCGTTTTATTAAGCAAAAAGCATTTCAAACAATAAAAATTTAGACCAGAATTTATTTTACTGATATAATTGTATAAATTAAGTTTTTTTTCAATCTCAATGTCAAGACTAATCGACAGAGAAGTCCCCCTGTCATGAGGACTAACTAACACTTCATTTATTATTAATCTTTGAATTGACTCTAAACAGAGCAGGTATTTATGTAGATTCATTGCTTTTTTTATTTTTTCCAGTGATTAGATAGAATTTTAGAGTAAATTGCTTATTAATTACAGTTATAATAAAAGATAATAAAATTAACAGTTGAAAAATAATTTTGTTTTATGAGGGAAGATGTTCCGCTTTTGCTTTTGATTTATTTACTGAAGGATAGACAGTGCCATACAAAATGTAACAGACACTTTTCACAAGATTAAAGCTACAATTACGCATCTCTGGTTGCAAAACACTAATTTAGAAAACATTTAATTTATTTAAATCAATTATTTTTTTTAAATTTTGTTTACAATCAGAACATTTTAATAATATTCGAATTCCAAATTTTTTAGATTTTAATCAAATTAAAAAAAATTAAATAAAGGAAAATAAAAACTGTTTAATAGTTGGTTTAATTCTTGATTTGAATAAATTTCATTTGTTTAACAGTTGATCTAATTTTTCAAGTTTGACTTTTCTTCAGTGTCAATATGTACATAAGGTGAGAATTTAAATAGTAATCAAAATGTATGAAATTCAACATTCAAAAGAATATAAATAAGAAATTTTAAAATTTTGTAAAATTTCGGGAAAATACCAATCATGTCCAGCAAATTATGCATACTTTCGTATACAACAATTTGGTTTTTTAATATATGGATTTTATTGATGTTAGGCAAGCATCTTTTTGTTTCAAAAATAAATAAACTATTAAAAATTATTATCAATTTTTTTTTATTAAATTTAATTAGGAACTGTAATGCTGGTTTACAATAACCAAGTGAGAATAATTAAAGAGTTTCCAGATTCATGTTTGATCACAACAACCACGGCTAGTTTAACATCAACTACTAGTCCAACGACAAGCACCAGCACTGAATATTTGCCAAGCACTTTTCAACAAACCATCACATCAGTGGAAACAACAGTCGAGCCAGGAGGTTTCGGATCTGCGTGCAACAGTACCAGTGATTGTAACTATTCAACATTCAATCTTAGTGATGGAACTGTGATCAACTCAATTGAATGTTTAAATGATACTTGTAGTTGCTCGTCACCATATTCTATCTATATTTACGAAAGCTCAAGCAAAATATATTTTTGTAAATTAGATAGAGGTGATTCCTGTGTAGAGACAATTCAATGTGCAGGAGGAACATGCAACAAAGGACAAAATTATACATGTTCTAATGTATCTGGATGAAGGTTTCTTTTTAGAACATTTTTTTTACAATTAAAAATATTTAAGGATTTAAATTTTAAGGTAAAATTGTCAATTAAAAATGCTTATAGTATTATGTCAATGTTATTAAATTAACCTGTTTATCTAGATAATAAAATTTTTAAAAACACTGATTGACAAATTTTTTGGAAATAAAACTTTAAAATTTTATACTTTCATTAATATATTTTTCTAAAAAAAAACAATCTTAAGGACACCCCAAAACTGGCCTTTCTTTTAAAAAGGGTTAAACAAAATAGATATCATTGAATTTAAATGGACCAATTAGTACATAATATGCTCTTTTTTTAATATCAATTGACTCTTGGTCTTCGTCAGATGAATTTCCGAGTCTTTAAATCTGAGATTTTTCTTCAATATTTATCCTCTTGTTTTGTCACTTAACAGCTCAATAAGTAAAATTCAAATACGGACGATTACTGGTAGAGCCAAATTTAAAAAGAAATAACACAGTGGCTTTCGTGAGCTCCTACAACTTGAAAAACAATACAAGACTCATTAGGAAGATGAAAGGACGTCTCCAGTAGATGTTGCAAAGGGACATTTCTTAACTTTCTTAACCGGTTTCTTGTCCAAAATTAATAAAATTCTTGTAAGATGATAATAATTTTTATATATTTGTTAGTATACTTTCTTAGCTTTCAAAAAATCAATAATTTACTTATCCCTACCGTGACGTTATTCACAGTTTTAATTTTAATTTAAATTAAAATCTATTGATCATTGCTCTTCAATCTTTCTATTTCTAATTATTTTTATAAAAAGGGCTTTTTCTCAAATATTCTCCAAAAGTAAAACAAAGTTAAAACTTTAAGTTAGGCCCAATATTTTATTGTAATTGTAGTACTTTAGTTGTCATTATTTTAAATAAATAAAAATTAATTAAAAAAGTGTTTCTCTTTATTAGATCCTTATAATAGGATAACATATGTATTTTTTTCTATATTTATGTTCCTTTTTCTATTTTCTTGGAGTTCAATAGTTTTGGTTTCGGATATTCGTTTTGTCATATAACTATCTGATGTCTTGAATAATTAATCAGCAAAACTTATTAAAATTAATTTTACCTTATGAATAAAAGGTAAAATGAATTGATTCAGTATATGAGAAACTCTTTTATATTATTATTTATCTTCAAATTATATAGTTAAATAAAGAATTAGTTAGAGCAATCTTTTCATTGTCCCATGGTATATTACAGTGTCCCAATAAACTTATTAAATACAACTAAGTACACATACAGTTATCTAGACGACCTTCTCATGGTAAAAACCATTCTAAAACCGGTTAAGGAAATTAGGTCCTTTAGGACCAGACTGCTTCTGAATTTGATTTGGGACCATTCTCGATTTCTGATCAAATTATTAATTTAAAAAAAATTTTATTAAAAAATAAATAACAACAAAAATAGATAAAACAAATCAATAATACTAAATTTTAGATTCTTTACTTTTAAATTCCAAATCTCATTTTTTCTTTAAATCAAAAAAAAATAAATTAATTAAAATTTAAACAAAATTAAAATCTCACCAAATCTTTATTTAGATTTTTCAAAACATCATAATTTATTTTACTGGACAATTTTTTCTCCTGGAGCATTCGCTCAATGGCCTCTTGCGGATTGGCAACAGGCGCATTATTTTTAGGCTTCCGAACCCTTGTCTTTTTCGGCTTGAATACCTGACCAGGCAAATTTTTGCTCATCTCCTCTTTCTCCTTCCTCTTCAGCTCTTCTTTTTCTTTCTGCTCCTTAAGCCAGTCTTTGTTGGCCCTCAACCACAACTTGGCCTTCGTCTTTATCTCTACTTTTGACAAAATCATCTAACAACTCAACTAATTAATCAGGCTATCTATTTAAATAACTCCCTACCGAATCAATCTCCATATCATCTATTCCCGTTAGGTCCAGCTCATCTGATTTAGCCTCATTTTTATCTGTATTTACAGTTTGCTGGCTATGCCCACCATCTTCGGACATTTGGGGACCGACTGGGCGCCTTTTTTTCAAAAATTTCTTTACCCTAAGCCTCTTCCTTCTCTTGCGCAAGCTTTCTACATCGAGCTCATCAGTGTCCGAGTTGAACTCGTCCTGTTCCAAGTCACTTATCTCACTAACCACTTCGTCCAACTCATCACTGTCATAATTCTCCAAATCGTCACTATCCACTTCGCTCACATTACCAGCATTGATCAGCTCAATATTGGACAGACTGGGCCTCAGATTATTCCACTTGTTTTCGTCAAAGTTTTGATTTTGACTCTCATTGCTGACTATGGACTTGATGATGTTTATTTGGTCATCGGACAAAAATTCAGCCGCCTCCATGATCTCTGACTCAATGTTGGTCAAGTCTTTATTTGGTCCGAGTATTTGGTCCTCAAAAGAGGTCAATTTGGCATATTTGGCCAGAATGCCGCGTGGTTTATGAAGCTCACTTAGCGCGGCCTCGATATTCTCCTGCAGCTGAACTATCTCTTTTTCTATCTCTACTATATTGGTCATTTCTTCTATTTGTTTTATTTTGGCAAATTTTCTGGATCTGGTGTAGGCTGGCGGGTCGTGCTCCTCTTCTAGGTCGATGGTGTGGAACTCATCGACTGTAAGATTGGATGTTGGCGTGTCCTCGAACTCTAGCATGCGTTTTCTCAGCGTTGTCTTGCCAATCTTGACCACTTTGACAATGTCGTCAAGACTGCGCTCAAAATCGTACATGCGCGCCGAAACCAGGAGCGCCGCGCCGCACAAACCGGACGGTCTGCGTCCTGTGGCCATCCAGTCGCGATTCATGCGCTGCACAAGCCTCAGAGCGGTCAATGTGACTTCGTGGGTCTTGTCTCCGAAGTCTAGCTTTTGGGCAAATCGAGGTATGAACAGACCAGGGTCTATTTCTGGCAATTTGATGCACAGTAGATAGGCAAACTTCATGGCCAGTTTGCCAAGACTGGATATGTAGCAGGCATCGTCGTGAACTATGTCGCATAGGTCAAGCAACATGTGAGGAGTTCCCTCGGTCCTGCAGACCAAATAGAGGCATGCAGCTATTACTTGGCGAATTTTGCGACCACGTGTTAGCCCTCGCTGCACGGCTAGCTTGTAGAAGTTGAAGGCAGTGTCGATGCAGCGCTGATTTAGGCGAAGTTGACTGGCCATTTCGTTAATGAGCCTGCGGCCATTCTGGAGTGTTATTTCTTTGGATTCGCGTAGTGTGTTTTGTAGGCCGTGGATGGAAGTGATGCCGCGAGTGTCGCCTGAGCTCACAAATTGACCGACAACGTTGCAGCCACCGCCAGCGCCCTCTTCAATCTGCACCTCGGACACTATGATCGATTCTTCAAGCACATTGCCACAATTGGTGCAATATGTGGTGCCTCGAGCCCTGTCCACTTCTATTTCATTAGAGCCACACTTTTTACATACTTGACTCGATGACATATCTAAATTTGTATATTTAAAATTAAATTAAAATAGATTAGATAGATGGTTATGCTGGTGTAGCGGCTTGGGCGTTGGAACGAGCAGCGCCTAGGTGCCTGGTTCGATCCTTGCTGCCCATACTTTGCCTTTGGCAGTTTTTTTATTTTTCAAGTGCTCAACTATTTTTTTGAATGAACTTATTATCTTATAAATTAGAAAATTTTTAAGAGCTTTGGCCCAAATACTCGGTGAGAGTTGGAACAAAAAGTTAAGTACAAAATGATAAGTTTATTTTTAGATATAATCATATAGTATGTAATAATTAGTGTATATTTTGAAATTTTAATCGAACTCATTTAATGTTTATATGCTAAAACTTTAATTTTTATTATATACTCTAATATTATAAATATTAGAATTTGATTTTTTACTTTACTAAGTTAACTTTTGCTGCTAACTCAAGGTTAATGAATTCAAATAAAGAATTTGTATTTTTTTTTTATTTTTTACTTTGTTGTGGTTACAGAGGATATGTTGTTCATTATATAGTATAAGATTATGGGCAAAAAAATTTAATTGAATAAGATAAAAGGGAAATAAAATTTTTTTATTTATTCAAAAAAGGCATGTACCGTAAAACCTTGCAAACTACCCCATGGGGTTCAAACGAGAAAATGGGGGGGGTTATAATTTAACAGCAATTTATTCTGTAAAATTATTTAAAAAAAAATAAATTAGAAGCCCGGGCTTATATTGAAATTATTTATTTAAATTGATGGGGTAATACGGAAAAAAGTTTAATTTTTGACTGGGCTTTTAAAGAAAATTTTGGTACTTTTGAAAAAAAATTAAAAAAAAATATTAAAAAAAGAGAAATTATAACTATACAATGTTTTAATATTTTACAAAAACTAAGCCATTTCTGTGTCTGAATTATCTTCATCATCTTCATAGGGTTATACTGAAAATCTATTAGTATTATTATAAGAATTTTAATTAATTTTTTAATACAAATACAACCCCAGTGTAATACAGAATTTTTTTTTTAAACCCATGGGGTTATATCAT